>PVLC010031312.1:0-18866 GCA_004027655.1 Graphiurus murinus
CCACCACGCCCGGCTTTTTATTCTTTATTTTGAAACCGAGTCTCACTAAGTCGCGGAATGCCTGGCCGCGAACCCAGATCCTCCAGTCTCAGCCTCCCGAATGCTGGGATTACAAGCATGCGCCTCCACGCCCGGCTCCCAGCCCTATTTTTTATTCTTTATTTTTAAACAGGGTCTCACTAAGTTGTGGAGTGCCTCACTAAGTAGCTAAGGCTGGCCACAAACCAGCCATCCTCCTGTTTCCACCTCCCAAGTACTGGGATTATAAGCATACACCACCACGCCCAGTCCTACTTGTTCTTTATGATTCTGCTAAAATCACCTGTGAGGCCTTCTTCAACTCCCCTTTCTGACTGGGTCAGTCATAGTCCTTCTCTTCCCATACATCATAGCTCCCCTTCATCCACACCCCTGTTGACATACCTGGGAACAGGGGCTATGGAAGGCACAAGTGGATTCTGGGTTCCTGTCTCTGAGGGAAAAGAGCTTTAGGCCAAGAACCCTGGTGAAGACATGTCTCTTCAACTTCTAGTCTGTCACCCCCACTCCACTATGTAACTTTCAGAGCCATTGATCTTTACACAGTGCCCAGAGAGCCTTGCTTGAAACACCTTCCTCCAGGAGACGGAGTAGCCAAACAAAGATGACTACCAGACGGAGTTCCCGTGGAGGCAGGGTAAGTGCCCAGTCTGTTGACCACTGGGGCCCTGGCTGCCTTTAGGGGCCCTGAGGTCTGTTTCTGCTCTGGAGCCCACGTTGAAAGAATCTCAAGGCAAAAGAATAGGCTGACTGAGTGGTGCTTTCACCCATAGTCTGTTGGCAGATTGACCCGTGTTCAAGCCAGTGGACATCTGGAGGAACAGACACCCCGGACCCTGTTAAAAAATATCCTACTAACTGGTGAGTGGGTGCTGGCCTACCATTCAGACCTAAGTACCAATCCTATGGTGTCTCTCATGCTGGGCAGTCCTGTTGATCCCACTCCCTTGGTGTTTCTATAGCCCCAGAGTCTTCTGTCCTGATGCCAGAGCCAGTAGTGAAGCCAGTGGCAGCACCACAGGTGGATCAGTGTTCCAGACGGGAAAGCAGTCGGGACAGGTGCACAGTGGATTCCCCTCATGGGCTGCTGGGCAGTTCTGGCCTGGGAGCTTCTTCAGAGTCCCACAAACCAGAAATGGGCTTTCTGGCCTGCCTGAGATCAGATCTGTCCTTATAGCTTGGAGCTGCAACTTCCTGAACTCCAGTCCCCAACGACCCTGGCTCCAGGTCTGCCAGCCCCTGGCAGGAGGAAGCAGAGGCTGAGATTGTCAGTGTTTCAGCAGGAAGTGAACCAGGGGCTACCTCTCTCCCAAGGTGAGGACTAGGATCCACCTGTTGCTGTCCTCTAGAGAGGCTGAGGAGGTCTAAGAGAGGGTTTTCATGGACCTGGGGAACTTACCATGGTTTCTTTTCTTTGCATCCTTCTCCCGGTCACTGACAGAGCCTTCTGGGAATGCTGAGGCCTCGTCCCTCACCAGGTGCTGTTCCCTGTTCCATGCGTTGGTGGGGCAGAGGCTTGGGAAGTGTTAACTGATGGAAACCGGCTTATTGGTCTCTGAGAGCCCCAGGGCAAATGGGAGACTCCTCTGGGGAAACTGGGTTTCAGGCACCTGACTTTCCTTTGTGCCATCTTTCTCCTACCAGCTCCCTTGATCTGACCTTTGCCACACCTCTTCAGCCACAGTCAGTGAAGAGGCCTGGTTTGGCCCGCAGACCACTCACCCGCCGGGCTGTAGATGTGGGTGCCCTTTTGCAGGATCTGCGAGATAATTCCTTGGCTCCTCCAAGTAAGTTGAGGTTTCCCCCCCCCCCCCCCGCTTCTAACCTCCATGGGAAGGTACTCCCTCCCATGACAGATAGAGGGGTTCTTTTTTTTTTTTTGTGGTACTGGGGATTGAACTCAGGGGCATTCTACCTCCGAGCTACACCCCCAGCCCTATTTTTTATTCTTTATTTTGAAACCGAGTCTCACTAAGTTGCGGAGTGCCTCACTAGGTAGCTGAGGCTGGTTGCGAACCCGGATCCGCCGGTCTCAGCCTCCCGAATGCTGGGATTACAAGCGTGTGCCACCACGCCCGGCTTAGAAGGGGTTCTTGAGTACAAGTTTGCACCCCTCTTGGTGGAGTTGAAGACTGAAGAGTTTCTACTTTCTTTTCACAAGGTGCCCTTGGCCTTGTTGGGGCCCAGTTTTAGTGCCTGTTTCTTCCAGGGCCTCATATTCTTGATCTTCAGAGATGAGGGTAGGAAAGGAATGTGATTTCAAGGTTAGAGCTTTTTGGAAGGTTGAGAGACCAGTTTTTACGGTCAGCTGGCCAGTTAGAGCTGACCTGGGAGCCTGGTAACAGAAGATAAGTCAAAGTCACCAGGATAGGAGGAGATACCCCCCACCCCCTCCCACCCCGGTACTGGGGATTGAACCCAGGGGCATTCTTCTTCCGAGCGATACCCCCAGCCCTATTTTTTTTTCTTTATTTTGAAACAGCGTCTCACTAAGTTGCGGAGGGCCTCACTAGGTAGCTGAGGCTGGCTGTGAACCCAGATCCTCCGGTCTCGGCCTCCTGAATGCTGGGATTACGAGCATGCGCCACCACGCCCGGCTTATTATTTTATTTTTGAAACAGGGTCTCACTAAGTTGCAGATGCCTCACTAGGTAGCTGAGGCTGGCCTCGAACCCGGATCCTCCGGTCTCAGCCTCCCAAATGCTGGGATTACAAGCGTACGCCACCATACCCGGCCCCAGCCTATTTTTTCTTTATTTTGAAACAGAGTCTCACTAAGTTGCAGAGAGCCTCACTAAGTAGCTGAGGCTGGCCTTGAACCCGGATCCTCCTATCTCAGCCTCCCAAATACTGGCTTACAAGCGTGCCAGCATGCCCAGCTAGGATGAGAGTTCTTTTTTGTGGTACTGAGGGATTGAACCCAGGGATATTCTACCTCCGAGCTATACCTTCAGCCCTATTTTTTATTCTCTATTTTGAAGCAGGGTCTCACTAAGTTGCAGAGTGCCTCACTAAGTAGCTGAGGCTGACTGCGAACCCGGATCCTCCGGTCTCAGCCTCCCAAATGCTGGGATTACAAGCGTGGGCCACCATGCCCGGCTAGGAGGAGAATTCTGAGTAGGGGAAATGTTGAGAGTACAAGTGTGGATAAGCAGTTGCAGGACAGCAAGCAGTAGAGGCCTGGGAATGCCAGGCTAAGGAGCAGGAAGGTAAGCAAGGAGATCTGTGGGAGGGAGCTAAGGTTTATAGTGTAGGTCATCTCTCTCTGAAAACCACTGAGGCAAGGCAGGCCCATGGGCCTATCGCCTAGGCCCTAGGTACTCGGTATCAGCAGGTTGACTTGGAATACACTGAGCACCAGCTGGCCCCTGATCTCCAGACAGTCTCAGAACCCCTGTTGCTACTCAATCAACGGACACCGTGATGGAGGACACCCAGCCATTCTCGCAGCCCCAGGTTGACCGCTTCCCCAGCTCGCATCACTCTTTGTCCCACCCCTTTCACACCTCGGGTGAAGATGCTGAGAGGACTCTGGGTCATAGGACACGGAGCAGTGGACGTGGGCTACAGAACCAGGGTGAGTTGTGTGGGGCAGGTGGCCTGGAGCCAAGCTTAGCTTGGACAAGTTGGCACTGTTTATTTTCCTGCCTCAATCCTCAGAACTGTTTGCCCCATAACCCCCGGCTGGAGATCCCTCCTCCATCCATGGGCAGAGTCAGTGTTAGGCCAGGGGATTCTAGGTCAGTGCTCTGGAGTTGCCTGTGGGTTGGTCTCTTCTCCGTGAATTGGGCTGGCTTTGCTACTCCGTCTGTACTCTTCTTGGAGCTACAGTTTTTGCCTGCTGCTCCTTCAGAGGTGACAGAAGCTGAAGGATCCCAGGGGATTGTGGAGGCCAAGGAGCCAGAAGGATCTTCAGGGGATGAGAATACCTTTGGCAGGCCAGGTAAAAGGCCCAGAGCAGGAGTCAGTGGGTGAGTGGGGACAACTGTGTTCAGACCCTGGCACACAGAAGGGGCTTGCCTGGGTTGTGTCTGGGTACTGGTGGTGTTAGGGAGCCAGGGAGATGCTGAGGGCCACTTGCTTGGGTGGCACTAGGTAAGACCTTGGAGAAACAAGCAAGGAGACGCTAGCTCTCTGTGGTTGGGCGAGATGAGTCAAGCTTGAATCCCAGGACCCTTCCCTTTTTTGACAGCAAGTCCGGAGCTGACCTCCAGCACCACTGAGTTGCTACAAGCCAAGCAATCACATCAATTTCTTGAGCCAGCCCCACCATCTGGTACTGCAATGTAAGATCTCATGGGCCTCTTGGGAAGGGGGAAGGCACTGAGGTTGCCATTGGGCACTTCATGCACATAGTCATCTCCCTTCCCACAGGTATGTAGATGATTACCCAGCAGAGCAGCCTAAGCCAGGCTAGAGTGTGCTCACCAAGGGCTTGTCTGTCATCCTGGTGCCTGCCTCTAGTAACTTAGAGGAATCTGGGTGAGGGGAAGTCCCTAAGTCAGTATATAGTCAGAGAAGGCTTCCTGGAGGAGGATTACTAGAATTGGGACAGGCAGTGATGGACTCCTGAGGACAGAGAATGTCCATTCTGAGATCTTGGTGTTACAGACCTGAGCGAGTACTAGTATATATGAAGCTAGACTAGCACATTGTGTCCAAATTGAAGGAACAGGGTCCCAAGGAAAGACCAGGCTTCTGTGTGGCCCCCTGACCCCACTGCCCCTCATTAGATGGCTAGAATTGCTGGTCCAGGCTGGCTAAAGGTCACACAGGTGCAGTCTAGCAGAAGCCAGCAGGACTTGTCCTTGAATAAAGACCTTCTCAAGCAGCAGTTTAGCCACCTGTGTCTACTCTTGCCCCCAGCTTGTCTTCAGAGGTTCTGGAGCCTATGTTGGCCAGGCTTCCCCCCAAGCCCCGAACTACTCGATCCAGGCCCCGTCAAGATCCCTACAAGGCTGGACTGAGCCACTATGTGAAACTCTTTAGCTTCTGTGCTAAGATGCCCATGGAGAAGAAGGCTATTGAGATAGTGGAGAAGTGGTGAGTCTTGGACCCCTGGGTAGGGAGAAGAGCCTTTCAGGTTATGAATGGACTGTTGAGTCTTCTCTACCTTGACCTTGGCAGCCTAGACAGGTATTTCCAGCACCTTTGCAATGACCTGGAGGTATTTGCTGCTCATGCTGGCCGCAAGACTGTGGGGCCAGAAGACCTGGAGCTGCTGATGCGGCGGTGAGTGGGCAGAAAAGGGAAGCTGGGTGTGGGGGTTCTGGCCCTGATTCCATTTGCCCTGTCTTCCTCTGTTACAGGCAGGGCCTGGTCACTGACCAAGTCTCATTGCACGTGCTTGTGGAGCGGCACCTGCCCCTGGAGTACCGGAAACTGCTCATCCCCTGTGCGTTCAGTGGCAATTCTGTCTTCCCTGTCCAGTAGTGACCAGGCCTTAACACTTGCCCTGTCCCCACCTGGGGCCTCTTAGCTCCACATAATCCTCTAGGTCCCCTAGCATCAATAAAGTATCACAAACACTATTCTGATTTTTGGTACATGTTCTGGGGTCAGCTCAGATCCTCTTCCCCTCATTACCTGACTTCCCAGGGTAGCCTGGGAAATGGTACGTGTTCAGCTGGACATGGTAGTGCACACCTATAATCTCAGTACTTGGTATGCTGAAACAGGAGGATCACAGATTCAAGGCCAGCAATGCAGTACTTAGGGAGACCCTGTTTCAAAATGAAAAAGGCAGCTGGGCGTGGTGTCACACAGGCCTTTAATCCTAGTATGTGGAAGTCTGAGACAGGATGATCAAAGGTTCAAGGACAGACTCAGTAATTTAGTGAGACCCTGGGGGTGTAGCCCAGAGGTAGAATGCCCCTGGATTCCATCCCTAGTACCACAAAAACATCGTGGTTTTTTTTGTTGTTGTTTTTTGTTTTTCAGTACTGGGGATTGAGCCCAGGGGCATTCTACCTCTGAGCTATACCCCCAGCCCTATTTTTTAATTCTTTATTTTGAAACAGGGTCTCACTAAGTTGTGTAGTGCCTCACTAAGTAGCTGAGGCTGGCTGCAAACCCGAATCCTCTGGTCTCAGCCTCCCAAGTACTGGGATTACAATCGTGCGCCACCATGCCCGGCCACAAAAACAAAAAATAAGAAAGGCTGGGGGCCCGGATGTGGTGGCGCATACTTGTAATCCCAGCATTTGGGTGGCTGAGACCGGAGGATCCGGGTTCGCGGCCAGCCTCAGCTACTTAGTAAGGCAGTCCACAACTTAGTGAGACCCTGTTTCAAAAATAAAGAATAAAAAATAGGGCTGGGGGTATAGCTCGGAGGTAGAATGCCCCTGAGTTCAATCCCTAGTACTGCAACAACAAAAAAAAGAAAGGCTGGGGGTATAGCTTAATGGTAGAACACTCCTGAATTCAATTATCAGTACCACCAAAAAAAAAAAAAAAAAACAGTACAGGTTCAAACAGTTTTATATACTAGACATTGAGTCAGCAGCACTGGAGCACTCATGCTGCACGTGGCAGTCCTAGGTTACAGGCTCTGACTCCCGAGGCCCCATGCGCTTGACATCAGCCATCTGAAGCTGTTCCAGTGCAGTCCTGAGCAATATCATAATGTCCTGCTCCTTCTCGTTACCTTCCTCTGGCAGTTCTGACACAGGGAGCTGAAAGGCCTGGCTCAGGTAGGTACTCAAAGTCTGCTTGTCCAGGCTGGGATCGATGGTCATCATGGCCGCACGCAGCTTAGGGAGGGTCACCTCATCTTGCCTATCCCATAAGAAGAGAGAAAGATAGGCTTGAGTCCTCCTCCCTTAGCACAGATTCCAATGTACCCTTCTTTCTGCCACACTTGAACATTTATATTACCCTGCAGAAAGCCCAGTGCACAGAGACCCAAGGGCCCAAGATGCCACCCTGTGGGACTCACCAATGACCAGGTGAACCTATGGGCCCCAGGGTCACTCACAAGTCCAGGGCTAGCTCCCGTTTTATGTCCTGTAAATACGCATCCTTCTCCTCCACGTACTGTTCCCACAGCTTTTGCACAAAGGGCTCACTCTGGCCCTCCTCATTCTGGGAGGGGCCATAAAGCAGAGTAAGGCCACATTGACTGAGGTCCAGGCAAGGCTAGGGCAGGGGCTGGACAAATTCCTGGGCGCCCACCCACCTCCATAAACAAGGAAGGGTAGTTGAGAAAGTCTGTACTGTTGTTTTCGGGATGCCAGCCTGCTGCCTCCATCAGCTCTTGAATTTGTTCTTCTTTCTTGAGGGGGAAGATACTCTTGAGAATGGTGCTGTGGGGAGACAAGAGGGCCAACGGGGGACTGGCTGAGGCTGTCCACTTGTGTCCACACCTTTTTTTTTTTTTTTTTTTCTTGGTACTGGGGATTGAACCCAGGAGCATTCTACCTCCAAGCTATACCCTCAGTCCTATTTTTTATTTTTATTTTGAAACAGGGTCTTGCTAGGTTGGTGAGTCTCACTACTTGCTGAGGCTGTCTGAACCTTTCATCCTCTTGTCTCCCAAATACTGGGGTTACGAGTGTGCACCACCACACCCAGCTCCCACACCCTCCTATGCCCTCCCCATTAATGTTCAGAAGGACAGCAAGCTTAGAGGCTGTGGCTCTTCCCTCCAAGCGCCTTCTTAGCCTGTATACCTGGGAGCCTGGCCAGAGATATTGAGCTGGAGTTTGGGGTGGCCTCTTACCTGAACTGCTCCACGGTTATTAGCCCCTCCTTCTGAATGTCAAGATTTGTCATCTCCTTTAGCAGATGGGCTTGTGTTTCCTTCTGGTTAATGTACACATTCTCCATCCTCTGTAGGAAGGGAGATACTCACTTACGTGCTTCTTAGAGTGGTGGGGGCAGAGCTGGGCTATTCCAGGGACAAAGGCCACCCTGTCTCCCTGAGGGGAGCAGGTATGGGCCAGGCTCGAACTCACCTTTCCCACCAAGACTGCATAGAACTGACTCATAACCTCGTTGGAACGAAAGAGCTTGATATTTTCAAAAATGGTATAAGCCCAGGCCATGGCATCACTGGGCCCAAAGCGACGCTCTAGGAAATTGAAGAAGAAATCTGGGAACTTCTCTTTCTGTAGGGGGAGGGGAAATGCTTGGTTAGTTTGCCCCAGGGTTGGCTGACCGTCTCCCTATTCCCTTGCACCTCAAGGGGACCCCCCAGAGGACTTGATTGGAATGCCATGCTGAGCCAGCTGGACTGGTGAGACTGACCTGCTCTTGTGCCATTCGTTCCTTCCAGGCATCCTTGAGGAGGTTTATCACTTCCTTCTTGCTTGGCTTCTTGTTCTCCACAGGGTCATCACATCGAAGGAAAGGGGGAATGCCTTCCCCATAACCCTGGAAGGCAGTGGGTCAGCTTGTGTCTGGGCCCCTTTGTGGCCCCACCTCCAAGCAAGAAGTGCCCTAGATGCTCCCCCTAGAAGCTCAGGTCTCAACCGCAAGGCCTGACTATTCTGACTGGCCCCAGGCCTCGCACTCAGGGATTCCCTACCAGACCAGGGAAGAAGTCTTTCTCCCGGAGCAGGCCCTCGCCAATCTCCTCCAGTAGGACATCCACCAGCTGGTCGCTGTTCTTGCCTTCAGCCAGTATTTGCCAGCGTTGTGCGCCCCCAGCCACCACATCTGCAGATAGGCAGAAGGAGCTGGGGTCCAACCCATGCCCTTCTTCAGGGCTTGCAACCCAGATGGCCACCATTACCTTCGCACTTGGTCCAGTCAGGTCGTGGTGTGGAGGTACGCTGGATCTCCTGCAGCTCAGAAGAGAACTGGTCTCGTTCCTTCAGTGTGCTCATGTGCAACTGTAGTAGTAACTCATGCTCCTTTCGGACTTCCTCATAGTCGGCTCTCAGGCTGTCCAGCTGTGGATAAGGCGATTGGTCCTAGACACCCACCGGCCTGACCCTGCCCTACTGTGTCTGGCCCTGCCCGCCCACCAGCACCTGCTCTTGAATATCCTTGTTGGTCTTCTCCAGCATTTCAAAGTCTCTCCTGGGTACCACATCTCCAAAGTTGGCCTTCATGGTGTTGAGTTCCATCTGGGTGCGGGTCAGGTCTTGCCGGGCCATCTTCAGAGCCAGTGCTAGCTTCACGGGGTCCTCCCCCCAAACTCCTGCCAGGGATCCACCAGCCTGTGTCACCCTGGCTCTGGGGCTTGTAGCCCAGGGCTGGGTTGAGTATCCTTTTTTTTTTTTGTGGTACTGGGAATTGAACTCAGGGGCATTCTACCTCCGAGTTATACCCCCAGCCCTATTTTTTATTTTATTTTTACTTTTTTTTTTTTTTTTTGAGGTACTGGGAATTGAACTCAGGGGCATTTTACCTCTGAGCTATACCCCCAGCCCTATTTCTTATTCTTTATTTTGAAACAGGGTCTCACTAAGTTGCGGAGGGCCTCACTAGGTAGCTGAGGCTGGCCGTGAACCTGGATCCTCCAGTCTCAGCCTCCCAAATGCTGGGATTACAAGCGTGCGCCACCACACCCAGCTGCCCAGCCCTATTTTTTCTATATTTTGAAACAGGGTCTCACTAAGTTGCAGAGTGCCTCACTAGATAGCTGAGGCTGGCTGCGAACCTGGATCCTCCTATCTCAGCCTCCCAAATGCTGGGATTACAAGCGTGTGCCACCACTCCCGGCTGAGTATCCTTTGGGGAATACCCAAGGTCCTTCTGCCCTCTCTGCCTCAGATCCCCTGGGTCTTGTCTACAACACTACCAACCTAGGGATTTAGACATAAGCAGAGAAGTCCAGGATATAGGGTACCAGGCCTGTCTAGTCCATAGGGAATCTTGGCTGCCTCAGCTGCCAGCAGTGTTCCTACTTAAAGACCCTACAATTCTCAGTCCTGCTCAGAAGATCCACAGCCCTAGCTGGTAGAACATCTCTCACCATGTATGGGCACAGATTGCGTTGATATGAAAACGTTGAATGATGGGATGAATGGTGAGAGTCAGATGTATCTCCAGCTTCTTGGAAGAGGAGAAAAACCTGACTCAGGTTACCTGGGGACTGGGCGAGTGACATGTCCTCCTGCTGGTACCGCAGCTCATTCAGGTCTCCAATGAGGATCTTGCGAGCGTCTCGCTCAGTGAGGTAGCGCAGGTACTCCTCAGCCAAGGTCTTCCTCAGTTTAGTCACCTGTGGGAGGGTGGCTATGTAGTCAGGGGCTTCCTCTGGCCTCCTGTGGGCAGCTAGTCAACACAGGGGGTGGGATGGGTGCTGGATGGTCCCTTGGCTTAGGAACAGGAAAGGTGGAAGAAGGAAAGTGGCCTTTCCTGAGAACCCAGCAAGGTGCCAGTACTTCCTCTTGTGAACCTGTGCAGAGCCCCACAGCAGGGCAGAGTGGAGGTAGCAGGGGCTCTGAGGAGAGGGGGTGGCTTTGTGTCATTCCAGGGTAGATGGAGCTATGGGTAGCTTTAGTGTTCAAGGTCACCGGTAGGGTAGGGTTGGAGCAGGAATTCAGGGACTTGCTCAGCATACCACTTCCATTCACCTCGCTTTGCAATGAGATTTTCTCCTCATTCTTTTTATCAATGAGTTTTAGCAAATTCATCTTCTCTTTCTTGAGCTGGGAAATTTCGTACTTCTCCTCAGCTCTCATGGCCAAGATCCTCTCATTGCAGTCCTCACTCATAGTGATGAGCTTGGCCTTCAGGGGCTCCAGGGCCCGAATCTTCTCCCTTTGGTGGGCTAAGTAAGGGTAGGTGGGAGAGCTCTTTTGAAGTCGTAAAACAGCTTGGAGACAGATCCTAAGGTCATGGCTAAGTGTCCATCACTTGCAACCCTAGGAGTCTATGTTTACCTTATTCAAAGGCACTGCTCCTGCTTGAGACCTTCCCACGTCCATCTTTCTTTTTTGTAATGGGGATTGAACCCAGGCGCTTTCTACCTCTGAGCTACACCCTCAGCCCTATTTTATTTTTTATTTTGAACAAGATCTCACTAAGTTGAGGAGAGCTTCACTAAGTTGCTGAGGCTGTCCTCAAACCTGCAACGTGACCCAACCTGCGACGCGCCTGTCTCAGCCTCCCAAGCACTGGGATTACAAGCATGTGCCACCATGCCCTGGCTTTTTTTTTTTTTTTTTTTTTTTGGACTGGGTACTGAACCCATAAGCATTCTACTTTCAAGCTACACCCCCAGTCCAATTTTGTTTCTTATTTGGAAATAGGGTCTCACTAGGTTGATGAGAGTCTTACTGCTTGCTGAGGTTTTCCTCGAACCAGCGATCCTCCTATCTCAACCTCCCAAGTATAGGGATTACAGGTGTGCATCACCATATCCAGATCTGGCTTTTATTTTTTATTTTTATTTTTGTGTGGTACTGGGGTTTGATTCCCAAGCACCATTTTTTTTGGGGGGGAGGTGGGTACTGGGGATTGAACCCTGGGGCATTCTACCTCCAGGCTATACCCCTCAGACCTATTTTTTACTTGGAAACAGAGTCTCACTAACTTGTGGAAGGCCTCACTAAGTTGCTGAGGCTGGCTTCGAACCTGTGATCCTCCTGTCTCAGCCTCCCAAGTACTGGGATTACATGCGTGTGCCACCATGCCTGGCGCTGGCTTTTCTTTTAAAATGGTGCTGGGGCTGGGCATGGTGGCACATGCCTGTACTCTCAGTACATGAGAGACTGAGACAGGAGGATCACAGGTTCAGGGACAGCCTCAGCAGTGTAGCGAGACTCAGCAACCTAATGAGATCCTGTTTCAAAACAAACAATAAAAAGGGCTGGGGGTATAGTTCAGAGGTAGAATGCCCCTGGGTTCAATCCTCAATACCCATTCTCCCCCCCCAAAAAATGATGCTGGGGAATCAAACCCAGGGCCTTGAGCATGCTATGCAAGCATTCTACCATTGAGCTACATCCCCAGACCCCACATTTGCTTTTTTTGTTGTTGCTGTAGTACTAGGGATTGAACCCAGGAGCATTCTACTTCTGAGCTACATTCCCAGCACTATTCTATTATTATTTTATTTTTATTTTTGTGGTACTGGGGATTGAACCCAGGAGCATTCTACCTCTGAGCTACACTTCCAGCCCTATTATTTTTTTTTTTTTTTTTGCAGTACTGGGGGTTGAACTCAGGGGTATTCTACCTCTGAGCTACAGCCCCAGCCCTGTTTTTTATTCTTTATTTTGAAATAGGGTCTAAGTTGCGGAATGCCTCACTAGGTAGCTGAGGCTGGCGGCGAACCCAGATCCTCCTGTCTCAGCCTCCCAAATGCTGGGATTACAAGCATGTGCCACCATGCCCGGCTCCCAATCCTATTTTTTATTCTTTATTTTGAAACAGGATCTCACTAAGTTGCGGAGTATCTCACTAGGTAGCTGAGGCTGGCCGAAAACCTGGATCATCTGGTCTCAGCCTCCCAAATGCTGGGATTACAAGCATGCGCCACCATGCCTGGGTTCTTCTACACCTTTAATTCTGTAGCTGCAGCCTGCTTTGCACCTCTGGGGCCTGGGGGGGAAGCCTCCCCACTTTGCAGAGGTTCTCACTCTTAGGGTTCCCTCTATTTCCTGCAGATAATGCTCCAGTATGCTTCTCAAGTATAGGAGGGGTTGAAGTGTCCTATCACAGAACAGTGCATGCAAAAGTGACCTTAAAGCCCAGTTAGAAGCCGCCCCAGCCCTGCCGTGGAGTCCTAGAAAGTCCGAGTAGGCTGCTTTGCACCCGTTCTAGGCCTGGTCCAGGAGGGGAGCTGTGTTCTTACCCAGCATCACCTCATATGCATTCTTGATGGAGGACAGCAGTGGCTTGTATGTTTTGAAATCCTCTATGAAGAACTCAAAGATCTCTCTGTAAGGCTAGTAAGAAAAAGGAACCTGTGACTTCCTGGCCCACAGCTATCACCCTCAGTGAAGACCTGTGTTTTTCTTTACTGGGTGCAGAAGTGCTCACACTTGAGGCTGCCGGGTAAGCCAAGCCAGTGCCCCAGGCTAGCACCACCCAGCACTTCCACTCTGCTGCCTGCATGCCTCTGAGGCCTGGTGAGTTATCACACAGTGAGTCTGGCAGGGTGCTCTCAGGCAGCCAGTCTCTTGCCTTCCAGACCCTGCACCCATTGGCCTCTCCCCTGCAGCCCCTCCCCCATTTCAAAGCCCATGGGAACTGGAGATTGAAGGTTCTAGCCTTACATTTTAGCCTCAAGGTGAGGTGTGGTTTTATTCACCTTGGGACACAGAAAGGTGTTTTATTTTGGTGTGGGGGGATTGTTCTGGGGATTGAACCCAGGGCCACTCTACCTCTGAGCTACACCCCCAGCCCTATTTTATTTTTTATTTTGAGACAGGGTCTCACTAAATTTCTGAGAGTCTCACTACTGAGGCTGAGGCTATCTTCAAACCTATGATCCTTCTGTCTCAGCCTTCCAAGTACTGGGATTACAGGCATGCACCACCATGCCCAGCTTCATAGGAAATTTTTTTTTTTTTTTTTTGCGGTACTGGGGATTGAACTCAGAGGCATTCTACCTCCGAGCTATACCCCCAGCCCTATTTTTTATTCTTTATTTTGAAACCGAGTCTCACTAAGTTGCGGAGTGCCTCACTAGGTAGCTGAGGCTGGCTGCGAACCCGGATCCTCCGGTCTCAGCCTCCCGAATGCTGGGATTACAAGTGTGCGCCACCACGCCCGGCTTCCCAGTCCTAGTTTTTATTCTTTATTTTGAAATCGGGTCTCACTAAGTTGCGGAGGGCCTCACTAGGTAGCTGAGGCTGGCCTCGAACCCGGATCCTCCGGTCTCAGCCTCCCAAATGCTGGGATTACAAGCGTGCATCACTATACCTGGCCATAGGAAACTTTTGAGACAGCATTGCTTACTGGAATAAGCAGGCTCCAGAATTAGCCCTGACTCTGAACCCTAGCCCCACTACTTCCTAGGTGAATGTCTTTAAGTTTCTGCTTCCTTGTTAGTAAGGTAACTTGTGACTATAGAGTTGTGCCCAGGGCCTGGCACATGGCAAGGGATCAGTAAATGCTTCAGTCAGGACTGGGTCAGAAGTCAGGAAATCCCTGTCATCATCCCTATTTGAGCTCCTCCCTAATATGTACCAGAATCCGGGTTGTATCTAGACCAATCTTTTTCTCTCCTCACTCCTCAAGCTTGGGGTGGTTGTACCACGCTGGTGGACACTGTGTGACTCCTGCTTGTCCAACTGCTAAGTTCAGGCTCCCTTCAGTGATGTGCAGTAGACCCAGCCTGGGTGCAGAGGATGGCAAAGATGATGAAACTTCAGCCCCAGTAGTTTTGGTTCCATCCTACAGACTTGCTTACTCACTGACACTGTCATAAGACACACATCTCACCACTGGGTGTGGTGGTGGACACTTGTAATCCCAGTGCTTGGGAGGCTGAGACAGGAGGATTGCAGTTTCAAGGACAGCCTCAGCAACTTAGTGAGGTTCTCAGCAGCTACTTAGTGAGACCCTGTTTAAAAAAATAATAATAGGTCTAGAGGTATAGAAGAGATAGAAGGCTCCTGGGTTCCATCCCCAGCACCACCAAAAAAAAAAAAATAATAATAATAATAATAATAATACATGGGTCTCTTCAGGGAAAGAGACCTAGAAGGGCTGGAGAGGCCAGTGACTCCTGAAGGTCTGACGTGCTTAGTCCCGCTGGAAGAAGCTTCTTCCCACTCTCCTGGCATTTAGTCTGTAGCTCTGACCTGCAGCCTCAGCTCCTGAGTGGAATCTGTGCCCAAGTCCAGCAGGAGGAGCTCTTTACGCAGGTAGTTCTCTAGGTGCTCCAGGTATCTGGGCTTGGCAGCTCCCAGGGGATTCTGCTGGAAGATACTGCAGGGGATAGTGCATTGAGATGTCACCAGCATCCCACAGGACCTTGTACCCTTGGTCTGGGGCAGCAGAAGCCTCTGCCTTTCCTGCCAGCCTGAGGCCTGGTCTGTACAAGTCCACCCACTGTTGGGCTGACCCTGGCTTACGTAGCTCGCTGTCGGCAATTATCTGAACAGGGTTTTCGATTGTGCAGAATGGTCTGGCCGCTGGTGTGTGTGGGCCATGGGGACAGGAGGCCACCCATGGAGAACTGCAAGGACTTCAGGAAGAGACAGGTGGGTTACTATGGCAATGTTACTTCCCTTCCTAATGTTCCTCTCCATCCCTCCTCCCACATGATTGGTGTATTTTGTTTTACAAACATCTCTTAATATGGCTCATAATTAGTCAGGCGCTTGTAATCCCAGTAGGATCCGGGTTCATGGCCAGCCACAGATGTCTAGTGAGACATTCCACAACTTAGTGAGACCCTGCTTCAAAATAAAGAATAAAAAATAGGACTGGGGGTGTAGCTTCGAGGTAGAATGCCCTTCCTTGGGTTCAATCCCCAGTACCGCAAAAAAAAAAAAAAAAAAAAAAAAAAGTTCATAATTAAGACTGTGACCCTAATCCCGTGACTCAGGAGACTGAGAGACTGAGGCAGGAGGAACAAAAGTTCAGAGCCAGCCTGGACAATTTAGCAAGATCCTGTCACAAAATAAAAAGGTCTGGGGGTGTAGCTCAGTGGTAGAACCCCCTGGGTTCAATCCCCAGTAACACATATACATACAAACTGTGGTCCTTGAGTTCACAAGGATTTTGGTTCAATCCCAGATCTCCCTTATTAGTTGTATACCACAAGTTTAACTTCTTGGCACCTCAGTTTCTGAATCTGTAAAGCAGAGAAGATGGTAGTAACCATCATAGTGTACTGAGGTGAAGGTTCTGTGAGAAAGCATAGCGTGTGGCCTGCTAGAAACAGTGCAGGTGAGCTAACGTCTGTAGATGTGTTGGTGAGTACTGAATACCTGTGCCATGGAAAAAGATGTGGGTACTGGAGAGCTGAGCTCTTGCCCCACCACCCAGTCTCGCTAAAGGGACAAAGAAAGGAGGGCTGTCCCAGCCTTAGTCCTAGACTGATTGACAGACAGAACTGCAGAGATGTAGCAAAGAGAGCTGTGGACTCTGGGAGGAGATGGGCTGCTTTGTGAGTGCTGCTCTTAATCTGTCCCCAAACATTTTTTTCTTTTTTCTTTTTTGCTGTACTGGGGATTGAACTCAGGGGCATTCTACCTCCAAGCTATACCTCCAGCCCTATTTTTTATTCTTTATTTTGAAACCGAGTCTCACTAAGTTGCAGAGGGCCTCACTAGGTAGCTGAGGCTGGTCGCGAACCCGGATCCTCCGGTCTTAGCCTCCTGAATGCTGGGATTACAAGCGTGCGCCACCACGCCTGGCTCCCCAAACATTTTTAAGGTGTTAAGGTGTTATTTTAACATTATTTCTGGAATATGATAATATATATACCCAGGGTTTTAGGTTTTTTTTTTTTCTTGCGGTACTGGAGATTGAACTCAGGGTCATTCTACCTCTGAGCAACACCCCCAGCCCTATGTTTTATTCTTTACTTTTGGAACAGCATCTCACTAAGTGCAGAGAGCCTCACTAATAAGTAGCTGAGGCTGGCGGCAAACCTGGATCCTCCCATCTCAACCTCCCAAGTACTGGGATTACAGGCCTGTTTCATGAAGCCTGGCAAGATTTTCAGATTTTCAAAAGGCCAGTACTAGCCAGGCGTGGTGGCACACACTTGTAATCCCAGCATTCGGGAGGCTGAGACCAGAGGATCCGGGTTCGCGGCCAGCCTCAGCTACCTAGTGAGGCACTCCGCAACTTAGTGAGACCCGGTTTCAAAATAAAGAATAAAAAGTAGAGCTGGGGGTATAGCTCGGAGGTAGAATGCCCCTGAGTTCAATCCCCAGTAGCACAAAATAATAATAATAAATAATAAATAATTTAAAAAATAAAGAATTAAAAATAGGGCTGGGGGTATAGCTCGGAGGTGGAACGCCCCTGAGTTCAATCCCCAGTACCGCAAATAAATAAATAAATAAATAAATAAATAAATAAATAAATAAATAAAATAAGTAAATTAATTAAAAAAAAAGGCCAGTACTCATGTTTTATCTGCTGTTTCTGTTGTGAGAAAATGAGGTTACCCTCCTTTGACTGCAGAGGAGAGTAGAAATTCAATAACCTGCGGTGGTGACTGTGTCTTGGCAGGGTTATTATTATTATTATTATTATATTTTATTTTATTTATTTTTGCCATACTGGGGATTGAACCCAGGAACATTCTACTTCTGAGCTACACCCCCCAGTCCTATTTTTTATTCTTTATTTTTGAAAGGGGTCTCAACAAGTTGCACAGAACCTCACTAAGTACCTGAGGCTGGCCACCAACCCATATCCTCCGGTCTCAGCCTCCCAAGTACTGGGATTACAAGTGTGCGCCCCCACGTCCGGCTCAGGATTATAATAAACAGTTCTGGAAGAAGACCTTCCCCTGTGGGTGCCAGAACGCCCTGTTTGGGCCTCGGTGCTCTTTGCTTCCCCCTGCCGGTGAAAGCCGGAAGCCGGCTCCGGGGTAGGAGGGCGCGGAAGGTGGAGAACAGCACCCTCTGGTGGTCAAGAACGGCCGCAAGGAAGAAAGAGCAAATGAACTGTGTTCCAGGTCTGGGGATTCCATGGCAGTGGATTCAAGAGTTCCCCTTGAACAAGCCGGCAGTGATGGTGCACGCTTGTAATCCCAGCATTTGGGAGGCTGAGACCAGAGGATTCGGGTTCGCGGCCAGCCTCAGCTACCTAGTGAGGCACTCTGCAACTTAGTGAGACTGTGTTTCAAAATAAAGAATAAAAAATAGGGCTGAGGGTGTAGCTCGGAGGTAGAATGCCCCTGAGTTCAATCCCCAGTGCCGGGAAAAAAAAAAAAGAGTTCCCCTTGAGAGGCTGCATTTCCTTTCCGTGAAGAGACCACACCGACCCCCTTCTCCTCCCTGTAGAGGGTCCTCATGTTGGCTTCCCCAACCTTACAAAGTGTGCAGCTCCTGAGGCCCCTGTGTTCCCAAATCCTCCACTAGGGACACACTCAGGCAAGGAAACCACCACACTGTCCACAGAGTTCCACTGTGAACTACTGTAATATTTGCTCAAAAGTGAGCAAATCTTCTGAGATGGTCAAATTATAACAATCCAGCCGGGCATGGAGGCACAGGCCTATAATCTTAGTACTTAAGAGGCTGAGACAGGAGGATAGCAGGTTTGCAGCCAGCCTCAGCAATTTATTTATTTATTTATTGCAGTACTAGGGATTGAACTCAGGGGCATTCTACCTCCGAGCTACATCCCCAGTCCTATTTTTTTATTCTTTATTTTGAAACAGGGTCTCACTAAGTTGCGGAGTGCTTCATTAGGTAGCTGAGGCTGGCCCCGAACCGGAATCCTCCAGTCTCAGCCTCCCAAATGTTGGGATTACAAGTAGGCGTCAGCAATTTAAAGAGGCCCTCTGAAACTTACTGAGACCTCGTTCCAAAATAAAAAAATAAAATAAGGCTGGGCGTGGAGCTCAGAGGCATAATGCCCCTGGGTTCAATCTCCAGTAACACACATACACACACACACACACACACACACACACACAATTATAATAATTCTATGATCATATCACCAAAAGCCTAAAAGTGGGTTTGGGGTGTATCTCAATGCCTTCCATGCACGAGATCCTAGGTTCAATCCCCAGCACCATATACATGTACATAGTACTTAAAAGGTAACACAGCATTCACTTTTTTGTTTTTTTCTTTTTTTTTTTTTTTTGCAGTACTGGGGATTGAACTCAGGGGCATTCTACCTCCAAGCTATACCCCCAGCCCGATTTTTTATTCTTTACTTTGAAACAGGGTCTCACTAAGTTGCAGAGTGCCTCACTAGGTAGCTGAGGCTGGCCATGAATC
>PVLC010031313.1:0-18885 GCA_004027655.1 Graphiurus murinus
GCACCGGGGAGTGCTGGCTGAGCAGAGAACCAAGTCTGCAAGCACACGGGGCTGTTGATTGGTGGAGACAAGGGACACGGGTTGCTCCTAGTCACCCGTGGTCACCCTCTCTCCCCGGCTTTCTCCAGGCTTCCCTTTGGAACCAGCCCCAACCTTACCCGAACAATGTCATGAATTTTTCCTCCTTGATGAACTTCAAAGTCTTTTAATGACTCTTCATAAAGGAACAGTGGGGCCAAAAGTTGAGCAAAGGAGATGATTAAAGTACCTTATTAAAAGCAGCCTTGTAGAATTCTCCACATGAAAGCAAGCACCATTATGAGGGCTTATCCTTATAAATGACGCTTCGCTTTTGCGAACATGCTGAAACCTGATTAGAGTGACAAGCACTGACTGATACTGCAAACCTGTTAATAACATGAAAATTAGAAGAGGCTCATGCAAAGAAGGGAGATTAATTTAGCCGGAGTACATCTCGCGCAAATTGCAAAGTTGTGAATATGTTCTCAGATAATGAGCCTTCCCCGTCATGAGCTCACTTGTCATTTTCTGTAATTAATGTTAAGGAAGACGCCTTCCTGATGGTTCGTATTACTCATATACCAAGAAAATTTCTTCAGAGAAATAATTTACATTTATTATCATCGGTCTGTTTGTGTGGTTTATTTCGTGCCGAAGTAATTTATTGCAGGACCGTTTGCCAAGCCTTGATTAGTCGCTCGTCAGGACAGGATGTAATTTTTTTTGCTGGATGGCGATGTCTAACACTTGACAGTGGTGGAACACTCCTTCTTGTCTCCGGATGGGTTTTTTTTTTTTTTTCACTTAAATAAACTTTGGGGCCCAACTGCCCCAGGCTGTCTCCCCTTCCGGATGAGGTCTAGGCTCGCAGCTGGGCTGTCTGACTCCAACACAGAGCCACCGGAAGGCGCTAGGCCACCCGCCTCACCTGAGCCCAGGCCAAAGCTTGGGGACCAGAGTTTACTCCACCCGTTCTCAGCCCTCTCGAGGTTTGCTCTGGGTTCGCAGCCCCTCGCTTGCCCTGCTATTTCTCTCCTCCCTCGGGCCTCCTGCTACTGGAAGATTTCTCTGCAGTTGCTTCTTGCCCAATACCTGGCTTTCTATTTCATTCAAACAGCTAAAAGGAAGAGGTGCTGCTGACACGGTTTTGTTTCAGAGGTGAGGCAAGTCTTTGATTCCACCTTGAATTTCATTTCCTGGCAGACAGCACACTGGAGAATGTGTCTAACAGACGTACCTGCCCACCGCTGGGTCTTTTTTAAGTCTCACCAAGACCCGGCATGCTCAGGAGGAGGGGATGAGTTGACAGAATAAGATCTTCTGGAACAGGTCTACATCCATCTCATATGACACCTTGCGCCGCCACCTTTATACCCCTGGGTCCCACTCTCTACATTCTTGTATTTATTTATTCATTTATTTATGGCACTGGGGATTGAACCCAGGAAATTCTATCTCCGAGCTATACTGCCAGACCTTTTTATTTTTTTTTATTTTTTTGAAAAACAGGGTCTCACTAGGTTACTAAGAGTTTTGCTAAGTTGCTGAGGCTGTTCTCAAACCTGTGACCCTCTTGTCTCAGCCTCCCAAATACTGGGATTACAAGCCTGCAATCACCACCCCCTGCCTCGTCCTCTGCAGTCTGAGTCCTCAAAGGACAAGACGCTGAGGCCAGGGCTCTCCAGGAAAACTCCTCTTCTGTTTTCTCAGCTTGGCTTCCAATGACTTCAAACAAAATGGCTATGCCAGGTGTTTAAGGTGTACATCTACTGTGCCGAGCTCTTTGGGCCCATTGGCTCACTGGAGTTTCACAACTGGACACAGATGTTATTGAGACTGCTCTACCCATGAAGAACCTGAGATTCAGGGAAGTCAAAGAGTTTGTTAAGGTGTTCAAGGTTAATGCAAAAAGCTACAATCAAGACTGCCACCATCATCACCACCACTACCATCACCATCACTACCACCATGACCATGACCATGACCACCACCACCACCATGACCATCCATCACCATCACCACCATTACCGCCACTACCACCACCACCATCATCAACATCATCATCGTCCTCAAATCTAATGTTCACTGCACGCCTCTGTGACGGGCCATGTGCTTAAACCTTTTATGCACTCAGTCTCAAGGAAGATAGGTATGATGATAATTCCCATCTTACAGATGAGAAAACTGACACTCAGAGAGCCAAACTCACTTGCCCAAGGCCTCAGAGCCACTGAGCAGGGGACGTGGGTCTGATGTGCTCCAAAGCTCACACCCCCGCCCACTGCACTCCAGCGTCTCTCCAGACGCCTCTGCCCCAGCGCCCTCAACGTGTTCCTGCCAGAGCCCTTGGGCCTTCTTTTCTCGCCCTCCCCAACCACCACATTTTCTTCTCCAGGTCCAAACTCGAGAGGCATCCTGCCAGTCTCCCCAGCAGGGGCGGCCAGGCTGTGAAACGCACAAACAGAGGCAGTTAGCGTGAGTTACTGACCCTTGCACTACAAATGAGGCAAACGATACAGATCAGGGTTCGCAGACAGAGATAATGATTTTTTTTATTGGACGTCTTCATCCCGAACCGGTGGCGTGGCGCTGGGTCGGCCAGCAGTGCACCGCCGGTGTCGGTTAATGATAATCTATATTTATAAAACGATAGTCCATCAAAGTGGGATGAATATTTTAGAAGCCGAGGACAAATCAAATTGTCTTTGTCAAATGGGTGCGCGCTCCAGCGCCGAGCGTGTTTTATGGCTCTTTCTGGGCTGAGAAGCAATGTTCTTGGCGCTGGCTGGGACGCCGTCTTTCTCACTGAGGCCGGATGAGAAGAGCCGCGTCTCCTCTCTTTTAAAAAACTCAATGAGCTGTGGAGATTGGCATTAGCGCCAGAGAACTGTACTTTGTTTGATGAAGTTAACAAATAACATTTGAAACCACATATGCAGCGTCTTTGTGGGAAAGAGTCCATTTATACTTGGAGAAATAAATTCATGCCTTTGGAAGCCTGGGTGGGCGGAAAGGAAAGGAGAGAGGGGAAACAGGCTGGGGACTCAGACTTCAGAGAGGAGATGCAGCAGGTGCAGGGGAGAAACAAGAAAGGAAAAGGGAAGGTGGGACCGGAGTCTGGCCACGCCCTCCAGGAAAAGCAGAGACGTGGAGGCAGAACGCCTGGCCCCAGGGCAAGAACTCTTGCTCTGCACCAAACCAGCTGTGCAAACTTCACTGAGCCACGTCCCCTTTCTGAGCCTCAGTTTCCCCATTTGTCCCATAAGGAGAATAACATGTCCACGAGCCATTGCGGGAGTGCAAATGAATATTGGTTCCCTCCCTCTGTTCCTTAAAATGGGACCCACCTGGCAAGGAACCCAGACACCAACCTGCTGATATCTGAGCTCTGGCCTCCACCGACTCAGGACAATATTTACAAGAGTAACAGCTGCCACTTACAGGGGTTCTTTCGTGTGCCTGGTGCTGCGCTAAGCTCGTGGCACACGTTATTTAGTCTCAGGACTGTATCAGCGCTGGCCAATAGAAATGTAATGTGGGCTATGTCTATAATTTTTGAAAAGTGAAATTATTTTTAATAATACAGCCATCCCTCCATATCCCAGGGGAATTCGTTCCAGGAAGGACCCCGTGAAGATACTGAAATCTGCTGATGCTTGAGTCCCTTATGTGAAGTGGTGCAGTATTTGCACCGTCTATGCACATCCTCCCGTGTATTTTAAATCATCTCTAGATGACTTACAGTACCTAATACAATGCCAACGCTGTGTAAATAGTCATTATATGGCACGGTTTGGGGAAGAAAAACATGTTCAGTACAGATGCAACCTAACCTAACCACACAGCACATATCATATCAGCAAAAGGTAACTTTTTTTTCTGAATATTTTTGATCCAAGGTTGGTTGAATCCACAGATGTGGAATCCATAGACATGGAGGGCTGAGTGCATTTAACCCACTAATATCCCATATTGTTTCAATATGGAATCAGTGTTAAAAGTACTGATGAAGCCAGGAGTGGTGGTGCACACCTGTAATTCCAGTACTCAGGAGGTTGAGACAGGAGGATCGCAGGTTCAAGGCCAGCAAGACCCTCAACAACTTAGCGAGACCCTATTCCAAAATAAAAAAAGGGCTAGGAGCGTAGCTCAGAAGTAGAATGCCCCTGGGTTTAGTCCCCAATACCAAAAAATAAAAACAAAATTCTTTTTAAATACAAGTACGTGCCTTTTTGCACTGACAGAGCACCGCAATTTGGATTTGCCGCATTCCAAACACTCAGCGGCCTCCTGACACTGGCTACCACTCTATTTGTCAGCATGGTGTAGAACAATTCCATTGCTGAAGAAGTTTCTATTGGACAGTGACACTCTAGAAGATAGAATTATTATCTTATTCTCAGGTGCAGAAAGTCACCCAGCGAGGCCCTAGGTCACCCAGTTAATTAGTGGCAGATCCAGGAAGCTGGGTGACTGCCACCAAAGCTCATGTCCTTCTTAGCTGCGTGATCTTCTGGAAGCTCTGACCTCTGTCTGCCTCCCCCAGGGCCCCAGGTGCTGGCCAGATCACCTCTGACCTCAACCGTTAGGATGCCCGTACCCTTGAGAGGCTTAGAGATGCGGGAGAAAGTGTGTACATCTCAATCATGTATTGCTACACAGCAAACCACCAACATTCAGTGGCTTAACACAATGGCTCTTCCATTTCCCATGGTCCTCTGGGCTAGGGATTAGGGTTGGGCTCAGTAGAGGTGTCTCAGCCCTGTGTGGCCTGAGTGACTCGGTGCTGGCCAGGACAGCCGGGCCCCTCTCTGTTGTCACCTAGGGCCCCAGTTTTGACTCCGCCCAGCCTCTCTTTGCACCAGAGGGCTCACCCTCTGGCAGGCAGACCTGGACTTGTTTCCCTGGCAGTTGGCTACTTGCTGAGCTGGTGAACAAGCCACACGGTCTCCTGGTCTGAGCTCAGTAACCTCAAAACCCCCCCTTCTGCCACATCCTGTGGGTCGAGTTAAGTCAGGCAGCCCAAATTCAAGGACACGGGAAGATGGACTCCACCTCTGGAGGGGAAGGAGGTGTCTTCATGCAGGGATGGGAGGGAGAGCCGACGGCCAGACAAACTGTCACACCATGAGCCTCGGGGACATGGGGACCCCTGACTGTTTGAGCACCAGGCCGTGTCAAACAGCTTCCTAGCATGTCGGTGGAGAAGCTCTCCTGGAGGAAGACCCTAAGCGCCCTGGGAAAGGGTTGGGTGGGGACGTGGGGACGTGGGGTGGGGATGGATGGCTCACCGTCTCCCTCAGGACACCGGAAGTGAGCCAGGTCTGGGGACCACCCCAGAGAGGGAGCCAGGAACCACCAACAGGAGGCCTAGAAGATTCTGGAAACTAGAAGTCCCCTCAATAATCCACAAGAAAATTGGGTCAAAACAATCTAGGAATTTCTTTCTGGAGCAGCTAAGAAAGGAATGGTTGGATATAAGATGGCCCAGTCCTGGGAGAGAACTGAAAGAGAGAGAGAGAGAGAGAGAGAGAGAGAGAGAGAGAGAGAGAGAGAGAGAGAGAGAGAGAAGAGGCTCAAAATGTGAATGGCAGTGCACGTGGGGGGCTCTGAGAAGAAAGTCGAGGGCGCCTGGAGCTGGGGCTTCGGATTGCAAAATGGACCCAAGAACAGTAGAATAGTCTGCTGCGTGCCCTAGCCTCCAGGGAGAGGCATTCTGGGTGAGTACTTAGCGCTTTCATGGCGCTCTCATGTAAACCCACCTACCCTTCAAGATGATCCCTTTGGGCCGGGTTTGCCCACATGGCGAGGAGGAGGCCCGGGGCCGGAGGAAGCCGAGATGGAGGCAGGGAGCTCTGAAACCAGAAGCAAGCTTTGCAACCAAGCCAAGTCTGAGCTGTCAAGACCTGGGGAGCTGAGAGCGGAGGGGAGGGCTCAGCCCAGAGAAGCCGCCCCGCCCGCGGGCAGGATTCCAGACCTCCCTCCCCTCGTTCCGTGCACGTGCCCCTGAACCCCTTCTTGTTGAGCTGCTGGGCTCCTGCTCACAGGGTCACCTAATAGTCATATCCAACTGTGTGTGTGTGTGTGTGTGTGTGTGTGTGTGTGTGTGTGTGTGTGTGTGTAGGAGGGGTACTAGGGATTGAACCCAGGGGTCTCCTTAAGTTGCTGAGGGTCTCAATCAATTGCTGAGACTGAGACTGGCCTTGAACCTGCAATCCTCCCGTCTCAGCCTCCCTTGGTTTTGGGTTTCTGGGTCCACAGAACCATGAAGGTCCCACATTCTTCCCGGTGCCCCATGTGGAGCCCAGCCCCGCTTCATTTCCTGACTCCTGGCCTCCCCTCTCCCAGGGCCTGGACTGCAGCCCTGTGCTTCCCACGGCTGACCACTTTTGCCAGCCCTTACCTGAGAAGTCTCCACCCAGATCACACTTGCACACACAGACCCCCCCCCCACCACACACACACACACACATACTGGGAACCCAAACTCTCCACTTCACACAGGATTGTTGTTATTTATGACTGTTGGTGTAGGCAGATCTGGGTTCAGATCCCAGTTCATCTCCCTATTTTCCTGTGGTACCTGTTTAGCCGATTCAACTCACCCACCCTCTTGAGGGCTCTGCTTGCCAATGTGTATTTCAAGTGATTGTAAGGACAGAATACACAACCAGTGCACCCCAAGGCACATGGCACAGAGCAAGTGCTCTAGACACGTAGCCACTTTCACAGGAACGCCTCACCCATGATTCAATAAGAATGGCTTGGAAGCCTAGAAAAGTTATCTGAAAGTGCTTCTGCGGGTCAGTGTCTACCTGGAGCAATGGCTGATCAGTAAAGAAAACAAGGAGATTCTCAGCCAGGTGGGGTGGTGCACACCAGTACTAGGAAGACTGAGAAAGGAGGATTGTAGGTTCAAGGCCAGGCTCAGCACAGCCACCTAGTGAGACCTTATTTAAAAATAAAATATGAAAGCCGGGCGTGGTGGCGCACGCTTGTAATCCCAGCATTCGGGAGGCTGAAACTGGAGGATCCGGGTTCATGGCCAGCCCCAGGTACCTAGTGAGGCACTCCGCAACTTAGTGAGACCCTGTTTCAAAATAAAGAATAAAAAAAATAGGGCTGTGGGTATAGCTTGGAGGTAGAATGCCCTTGGGTTCAATCCCCAGTACCACAATAAATAAATAAATAAATAAATAAATAAATAAATAAATAAATAAATAAATAAAATATGAAAAGGGATGGAGGTATAGCTCAGAGGTAGAATGACCCTAGGTTTAGTCCCTAGTGCCAAGAAAAAAATTCTCAGAAATGTGGAGAGCCCTTTCACTCTTTCATTGGAAGGCACAGGAGACAGGCTAAGACCCCCCAGTCGTCCCTGCTTGGATGAGATATGAGCGACCAGGTGATGCTGACTTGACTTATTTTTAAAATTTCATTCAAGTTCACTACATAAAATCTCTCTCTCTCTCTCTCTCTTTTTTTTTTTATTCAGTACTGGGGATTGAAGTCAGGAGCATTCTACCTCCAAGCGACACTCACAGCCCCATTTTTATTCTTTATTTTGAAACAGGTTCTCCCTAAATTGTGGAGAACCTCACTAAGTAGTTGAGGCTGGCCGCAAACCTGGATCCGCTGGTCTCAGCCTCCGAAGTACTGGGATTACAAGTGTGTGCTACCACACCTGGCTAAAATTTCATATTTTCATAGAAAACTTCACTGGTTAAACCAATATGAAAATAAAGAACACAACATAGTCAGCCCCACACACCTGCCACCAGCTTCCACAGTTCTCAACTCATAGACAGTCTTATTTCATCCATAACTCCCACTCCCGTCTCCCAGATCATTTTAAAGCAAATGTCAGGCATCCTGTCAACTCTTTTGTTATTTCAATTGTATTTCTCTCAGATTTTTAAGTTACCAAGTGCTATTATTACATCTAAAATCGATAATAAACCTTTACTATCATACAATCCAGTTAAGACTTATATTTGATAGATTGCCCTATAATTTTTTCTTACAGATTGAATTAAAAGACAAATCAAGTCCATAGACTGCCATTGCTAGGGATGTCTCTTTTAATCTATAGATTCTCCTCCACGTCTTTTGTTTTCTTTGCAATGCTTTGTTCAAGAGACGAGACCATTTGTCCCATAGAATATCCACGAGCCTGGATTTTGCTCATTTGCGTCCCTATGGTATTCTTCACCATGTTCTTCAGTCCGCTATATTTCTTGTACATTCGTAGTTGATCTAAAGGTTTGATTGTAATTGAGTTGTTTGTTCTCAACGTTGCCCCAGAAGTGGCATGGCCTACTCCCATACTTCCATGATTATCTTTTATTTTCTTTTGGAGATGTTTGCTTCTATCTAAGTTTATTGCCTACGTCATTTATTTTACTAGAGGTTGAAAAGAGTTACATGCCAACTCATCAGCCCCTTCTCATTGCTTAGCTAGATAACAACTATAAAGAGAAATTCTCCCTTATTACTTGGCTACCTGAGATAATGTTCATTCACTAATGATGCAGTGTGTACTTTATTCTTTCCCTTTCCATGTCAGTTTTCAAAATAATGTGATAGCTTTCTAACATTTTCCAAATTGACCTATGAATTTGTTGGTTTGTTTTATTTTGGTTTAGTTTTTAGTATCATTATGAATCCATTAACTTAAGCATAGCTGATGTTTCTAATCCATTGTGCATTCAAATTGCAGCATCATTATCCATAGATCTGTTCTCAGATTGTGTCTTTCTGACACAATCTTGGAAGTTTTAACATGTCCTTGCTTTTTGGAAAGATAATATTCCAGGTTTATCTTATATATTTCCTACCCTAGACCTGTAGTCATCCATGTACCCAAGGACTCTTGTCTTCTAGGGGAAAATGGTGTTAGAGAACATAATCTGAGTATTGGAGGTGCTTGTTGCTACTGAGTTGCTCACTGTTTTTGGTGTTTTTCATAGGCAGAGATAGGCATTATAGGTGTCCTTTCAAGTATTTGATATATATATATATATCAAGTATAAAATATATCATGAATATATACTACTTCCAACTCAAATTCAGGACTGAAGGGTTTTTACTTCACTTCATAGATCTTACATCTGTATCTCTTTTCTCCCATGCCAAAAAAAAAAAATCCTAGTCCTCAATGATGCTAGCATAATTACTTCTATAGTTTGGATCTGAAATGCCCCCCCCAAAGCTCATTCATGTATTAAAGGCTTTGTCCCCAGCCCATTGAGAGGTGGTGAGACCTTTAAGAGGTAGTACCTAGTTGGAGGAAGTTAAGCTACTGTAGGTATGTCCTTGACAGGACTGTTGGGATCATACCTCCTTCTTTTTTCTCTTTTTTCTTCTTGACTACCACAAAGTAAACAGATCTCCTCTCCGCCATGCTTTCCCACCATGATGTACTGTGCTACCACAAACCCAAAGTGCTGGAGCCCAGCAACCCTGGACTGAAACCTCTGAAATTAGGAGCCAAAGAAAAACTTTCCTCCTTGTAAGTTGATAAGCTCAGGTATTTTGTCATAGTAACAGAAAGCTGACTAGTACAATTACTCACTTGATTTATTTTACTCTGTGCATACAACAGTCTTAGAATGACAGACCAATATTTGACCAACAATGTGATTATTAAAATTATCTTAGGATTATTTTCATAGTTACTTTTTCCCTTAGTATATATTCTACTAGTGATGAGTAGCCAAATTCCTGTATTTTAAAGTCATCTTGGACAATTTCTCTGTCATTATGCCAACAGCTGTTCACTCATCTCATTTGTCTTGTTTCACTTTCAACTTTTAAGAGATTGCTATTTCATACTTACATATGGTATTTACATGTTTTCAACATAAAATTTACTAAACAAGAAATATGCAAAGCAGAGCTGAGTGTGGTGGCACACGCTTGTAATCCCAGCATTTGGGAGGCTGAGACCAGAGGATCCAGGTTCGCGGCCAGTCTCAGCTACCTAGTGAGGCACTCCGCAACTTAGTGAGACCCTTTTCAAAATAAAGAATAAAAAATAGGGCTAGGGGTATAGCTCGAAGGTAGAATGACCCTGGGTTCAATCCCCAGTACTGCAAAAAGAAAAAAGAAAAGAAAGAAACAGGGTCTCACTAAATAAATACAACAAGAAGCAATACAGCCAAGCCAGGCATGGTGGCACACGCTTGTAATCCAGGCATTTGGGAGGCTGAGACTGGAGGATCCGGGTTCGAGGCCAGCCTCAGCTACCTAGTGAGGCCCTCCGAAACTTAGGGAGACCCTGTTTCAAAATAAAGAATAAAAAATAGGGCTGGGGGTATAGCTCGAAGGTAGAAGGCCCCTGAGTTCAATCCTCAGTACGGCAAAAAAAAAAAAAAAAAAAAATTAGGGCTGGGGGTATAGCTCAGAGGTAGAATGCCCCTGAGTTCAATCCTCAGTACCGCAAAAAAAAAAAAAAAAAAGAAATATGCAAAGCAGTGCAGCTTGTGTCTCTTCCGTCCCCTGTCATTTAAACCCTAAGAAGCAAGCAGTATTACCCTTCATTTCATAGAGGAGTATAAAGAGACTTTGAGAGGTTAAGCTACTGGCCTAAGTTCTCACAGTGTGTTAGTCAGCTTTCCATCACTGTGACAAAGTATCTGAGGAAAAAACTAAAAAGAGGAAAGTTTTATTTGGTTTCCTGGTTTCAGAGGTTTCAGTCCATGGCTGACCAGCTCCATTGTTTCTGAGCTAGTGGTTAGACAAAATAGCATGGTGGTGGGGTGTGGTGAAGCAAACTGCTCACTTCATGGTTGTCAGGAAGCAGAGAGGAGGAGGGATTGGGACAAAGTCTACCCTTCCAGGGCACAGTCCCAGTGCCTTGCTTCCTGCACCCAAGACTCACCTCCTTCAGCCTCTGGCACCTCCCACTAGTTCAATTACTTATGAACCCATCCATGGATAAATCCACCGGTGAGCTCAGAACCCTCACCATCCAATCAATTCTCAAAAGCCCCAACTTTGCACATTGCTACATTGGGGATCAAGCCTTCAATGGCTGAGCCCTTGGGAGACATTTCATTTCAAAACCATACTATACACCTAGTATAACAAAGACCTAGGATTGGAACCTGCATGCTTAGAATCTTTCAGGAAATAGGATTATAGCTATCATTTTCTATTACATCCCTAGAACCCTTCAGAAAAAAAAATGGGCAAATCATTAAGTGAAATGAATACTTTTCTATTTGAAGTGATTTCAGAAACGTTTGAGGGTCCCATGGAAAGAAGTCAAGAGAGAGGGCACTTCATGGTGGGCAGCAGGGTCCACCAAGGCCCAGAAGGTGGTCTCTGAGGGGTTGGGTGGGGATGGATACCCCTTTCTGGGGACATGGGATTGGAGTCCCACTCTAGCTACATTTTGTAGTAAGTAGCTTCTAAGTACAAACACCTTGTTGGCTGGACAAGTAGCTAGGCTCACCCAGTAGCCATTCCATACTTGAACAGGTGGGTGAAAAGCTGGCTATCCCAGGAACACCGAACAGAGGGCTAATTTGCATCTGAGACCCTGTTTTCCTTTCCTGCTTGTACACATATTACCTCTGAGCACTCAGCCTGCAGTCTCCGTAGCTGCCAGCAGGTGACCTGCCATTCTAGATCCATGGGCCCATTGGATTTCCAAGGGTTCCCTTGGCTAATGTATGTCCTGTCACCAAGCAAGTGGTGGGGGGGGGGGCAGTGTTTGATGCCAGGCAGAGGCCACTGCTCTTGGTCATGGGCAGCCATTCTGCTGAAAGGAAGGAACCCTGTTAGCTTCTATCATTCAAATGTCCGTGGAGCCATTTGAATTTCATTGGAGACACCAAATTTCTGCTGCTGCTTCCCAGGGAATAGGGTCCCCATCTCAGCATGACTAGCATTGGCAGGCTTATTCAAAGCCCAGTCCACCATCTCTGGAGACCCTTTCCCTGGGCTCCTTTCACAGCGATCCCTGCCAGGAACACAGGAAGGAGAAGGAGATGGAGGCAGGGCAACTCTTCTCTCTCTTCTCACTGTCTTTGGGGTATGGATGCAAAGCCAGCCATCCTGAAGGTCTGACATGTTCCAAACGTCTCATGGCTCTAGTGACTTCCTCGAACTCAGAGCAGGTCAAGAATTCATTAAAATCCCCCCAAAACTGGGCATGGTGGCACAAGCCTGTAATCCTAGTACTTGGGAGACTGATACAGGAGGATGGCAGGTTCAAGGCCAGCCTCAGCAACTTAGTGAGTTCCCCAGTGTTATGGTTAGAACTCTGAAGAGTTCTAATGTTCAGAGTTGATGTAATTAAGTCACGAGGGTTAGAACCTCATCAGTAGATACGTCCATCGTGATGGATTTACCATGGCCTGGGTGGTAACCTAGGCCACTGGGGTGTGGAGAAGGCAGGTCCCTGGGAGTGTGGCCAAAGGGACTATACTTTTGTCTTTGAATCCCCTTGCTTGCTAGCTCTCTGCTTCTGGCCTCCTCTGCTTCCTTCTGCCTCCATGTCCTGAGATCCACAGACCTGGCCTTACATGGACTGAACCCAAAATCTCCAAAAACTGTGAGCAAACCAAATCTTCCTCTAAGTTGTGTGGTCGACTGTTTTGAATTATAGCAATAAGAATGTCTACTGAGACAGCGACTTAGTAAGACCTGAGGCCTTGTTTCAAAATAAAAAACCATAAGGGCTGGGGTATAGCTCAGAAGTAAAATGTCCCTGGGATCAATCCCCAGTATCAGGCAAACAAACAAACAATTCCCCCAAACAATAGCCTGTGGCTGACAGCCTGGAGAGTATGGGGCAGTGTCCAGGAAATGCTAGCAGACAGGGTCCCAACTGCCCTTCTTACTCATGGACTTCCACCAAGTCATTTCAGCTCCCAGAGCTCCTTTTCTGCATTCATAAGATGGGGACAAAAGGAACTCCCTGGCAGGCTGATGGGAAGGTTAAGCCATGTCCCCAACATCTCAGATGCCACCAGTCAGGGACAGATATAGTGCTGTCAACACAAAGTCCCAGTTACAATGGCATCAGGCACCCACCTGCCATTGCAAAATCCTCACAAACTCAGTAAGCACCCACCAGAGCACTTAACACAGAACACATGCGCGTGTATGCTGGGACTCCGTGAACACTTTACAAATATTAGCCGATTTAAGTCTCCAGCAGCCCATTTTGCAGAAGAGGAAGCGAGGCGCAAACCAGTGACATAATGCATGAGATTCTGCAGAGCTAGGGAGCCACAGAGCCACGGGACAAATCCTGGTGGGCCAGCTCCACGGTCCACAGTCCTGACCACTGGGCTTGCCTGCCTCGCCGATGAGTCCCCCGGGGTGCTGCCATAGTGTGGGAGACAGTCGCCTCTGGAATCCAGCCTCCTCTAATCCCCTCCCCTGCCCAAGGGAGGAAACCACATTGCATCTTCTCTACTGCACACCTGCCCACAGCCTGTCCATGGAAACTGCCGGCTTAGGACTGGCCCAGCATCACACCTGTCATGTGCCGCTGCTCAGAGCTGCGAGTGAAGTCACCACTGCAGGCACAGCATCCTCTGCCATCTCTGCCTGGGGTCCACAGTGGGGACAGGGAGGATGGCCTGTGGCCTCCCATGTGGTGGGCACTCCACACTTCCGTTGTTTTTATTTTTATTTTGTCTCAGTACTAGGGATTGAACCCAGGGGCACTGTACCTCTGAGCCACACTCCAGCCCTTTCAGTTTTTTAATTTGAATTTTTAATTTTAATTTTGAGACAAGGTCTCTCTGAGTTGCTGAGGCTGGTCTCAAACCTGCGATCCTCCCGCCTCAGCCTCTGAGTAGCTGGGGTTACGGGCACGCCCCACTGCACTTGGCTTCCAGTTGTTTTTGAAAACCATTTTGAAATGGGCCAAACGCTGCCATCCAGGGAGCTGAGCAGGTCAAGAGAAGCCAATACACTGGGCCTTGGCCCCAGAAGAGCAGGGACGCGGAGGGTCCAGGAGGGACCATGGGAATTACTGCAGGACCTCGTTGTCCCCTCCAGGATGGGAAGAGAGAGGAAGAGAGGTGGACACTGAAGATAGCCAGGGGCATTCTTCACATGCAACTCGAGTGGCCCTCAAAACAGCACCGTGGGCAGTTACTCTTATTATTCCCACTTTACAGAGATGGAACAGGGCACCGAGTTGTTGAATGCCTTGCTCCACGGCACACAGCTAGTGAGCGTCAACTGAAATGTGAACCCCAAAGCATCCAGCCTGTGAGCCTGTGTCCTATCCCAGCTTGGGGAGAAGGAGAGAGGCTCTCCTCCCTACCATGACATGGTCCTTTGCCTCCAAAATGCTGTCACCAGTCCACCTGGGCAGGCAGGCCGTTCTCCAAGCTAGGGCGGGCTCTCCCCCACTCTCTTTAGTCTGGATTTATCTATCACAACTCAGATGAGCGGAATGTGGCAGATGTGCTGCCTGGCCAGTTCTAAGCACGGCCTTTAAGAGGACTAGCAGTTTCTGGTGGAATGCTCACACCAGGAAGCCAACACCAGGTAGGAGATCCAGCTGTATACTCTGAGACCGCCATGTTTGGAGAAAGCTCAAGCCAGCTGCTCAGAGAGCTGCAAAGAAAGAGACAGCAATGCCTGCCCCACCATCCCTGTTCAGGTGCAATGTGTGAGTAAAGCAATAACTCTAGACATTTTAGCCCTTGTAGGGGCCAAGCGGAGAAGAACTGCAGCCTCAGACAGGAGATCCTGCACCTCCAGAGGGATGCACCCCTAGCTCAGGCCCCCATGGCTGGGGATGGGAGTGTGGGGCTATACCACACACGTGGATTTGTTGCTTTGGGCCGGGACCACTGTCTTACTCTGATTCCCAGGGAAGCAACTAGGAAGGTCTCATCCAAAGCAAAGGACTCCTTCAGAGTTTAAGCCCCCTTTTCAGGTTTCTGGGGGTGGGGGGCTCGTGTCTCCACTCCCCAGCTTCTACTCCCCAGAGGATGGAATTGAGAAGGCCTTCTAGCTAAGGGGTGCAATGACACCCCATGGTTTTGGTGTGGCAGGGCCCGAGCCCACTCCCCCTGGGTCATTGCAGCCCCCGATACCCCTCCGACAAATGCGGACCCCCCTCCTGGCCTGAGGAAGCTCCCTTCTCCTCCACAGCCACCCCCCCAAGAAGAGAGAGGGGCCCCTCATACCTGCGCCAGGCACAGCCCCAGGCCCTGCCGCATGAGAGTCCCCAAGAAAGCAGACAGAGGCAGAGATTCAAAGAGATGAACACAAAGAGAGAAGCTGACGGAGACAGAGAGAGGCAAGAGAGAGACAGACACGGAGCGAGATGCAGAGAGAGATGGAGAAAGAGAAATGCACAGAGAGGCATGAAAACAAGGAGTCAGACAGAGACGGGAATACACAGAGAACAGCAAAAAGAAGAGACGGCAGAAACAGAAAAACAAGAGTGGTGAGAGGCGATGAGACCGCGCCGAGAGCTGACGGCCACACAGGGCAGGTGGAGGCCCAGGCCTTCCGCTGTCACCGAGCTCCCGATCTACCTCCACCTGCCTCTCCGCTCCTCCCCTGCCCCCTCCAGCCCCCCGCCCCCAGGCCTGACCCTGTCCCTCTCCACGCTTGATCCCAGGTTGTCCTGGCGGGCCTTGAGGCACCTGGGTCCTGCGCCCTCTGTGACCTGGCGTGGGTCCCAAGAAGAAAAGAAACAGCCCTTCCGACTCCAGAGGCATGGCCCGCCTCCCCAGGAGCTCCTGGCACCTCTGGCCATCCCTGTCCTACAAGGGCCCAGTCCCAGAGGCAGGGACAGCCCTCCTGTCACTCAAGCCCCCTCCACAGCTCCAGAGAAAGTCTCCTGGGGATGCACGGCCTTGGGCCAGGAGGGACAGAGCCTCCAACGACGGCAGAGGGCTCGGCCTCGGGTAAGGAGGGGCAGAAAGCCACTTAGTGCAGGGGGGAGTGTTCCCCCCCACTCCACTCTTCTCTCCCCATCCCTTTCCCCCCCCTCTTCTCTGCTCTTCTCTTCCCTCTCCTTGCCCTCCCCCTTCCCCTTCCCCCTCCCCTCCCCCCTCCAGCCGATGGAGGTATAAAACCAAGAGGGTCCCCCTGAGCAGGCTCCATAACTCAGCCAGCCAGCGGAGGCCGATATTTAAATCATAGCTTACTTTGCTTTGTGCGAGGGAATTTATTAGCCTACCACATAAATGTTTTATTCATTAGGCCACGTAAATAATGCATGCCTGTTTCCATGGAGACTTAACCCTTCGGCTCCCACAGCTCTGGCCTGCCCTGGTCTCCCCACCTTTGTATTATCTTGCCGCTCTCCGGGTTCTGAATCTGCGTCGTAAGACCAGCCACAAAACACAGTCGGGATCGAGATGATGACGCGCCATCATTCACGAAGCGCTTCTGGCAGCCAGACGCCGCGCCCCCCAATTTGTCCCCACAGTGCCCCTGCCATCCATGTGGCCACCGCCCCCGTTTCACAGACGAGAAGACCGAAGCTCGGAGAGAAGGGGACATTTGTCCAAGGTCCACACGAGGTGTGACTGACATCGAAGTCCAGTTGTTTAGACTCTACGTCCCCTCCCCTTCGCCCTTCCCAGACCCCCACCCTTGGCACCCTGGAACAGGTGACCTCATGCCTCCAGGCAGGAATTGCCCCCCACTCTGTCCTCTTCTGTCCATCAGTTTGACTATCTCTGTAGCCAGCGGAAGCCCAGCCCCCCCATCACCCCCAACCCCACCAAGGCTGAGGTCATGGGGAAGACCCAGACCAGGCACAATGCACAGAGATCCAGAGTCACACAGGGGCTTGGCCGAGGTCACACTGTGAATCCCAGCAGGCCCACCCCTCCATGTCCTGAGCACCTCTTCTGGAACCTTCTGCTGTGCAGTGGTCACAGCACTGCCCCCTCCCCACTTCACAGTCAGGAACCCCGAGGCACTGAGGCTAAGCGCCTGGCGCGGGGTCACTGGAAAATCCGCCCCGTGGGCCCCGACTTCCTCCTGTCACATCTCACTGCTCTGCTCGGCCAGCCTGGGCCACCCCTGCCGCCCCGGCCGCTCGTTAGGCAGCCTGCGCCGCAGCCCCTTGGCCCCTGGATGACAGCGGTGCACAGAGGCCACCACAGCTCCCCTGACCGTCATCGGGGGGCACCCTGGCCCTCTCAAGTCCCTCCCTTAGCAGTTGAAAACAGAAAAATCACACGTGAGCCCAGGGCTGCCGGTGGGGACGGCCCAGCCCTCCGCGCCTGCAAATCACGCCCGGGAACGTTGCTCTGGAACCTCCGGCTCCGCTCCCCAGCTTCCCTCCAGCCCTGCGCAGATGAGGCTTCAAGAAGTCCTGGGAAGACTCCTGGCTTGCCCCATTTTCAAGTGAGCGCTTGAGCCCCAGAGAGGTGGAGAAACCCTTCTGAGCCACACAGCCCCAAGCTGCAAAACCCCAGCACACAACCCAGGTTGAAATGTCTGTTCTCTTTGCTGCCCCCAGCTGCTGTCCTGGTGCTTCCCGGAGGCCCGGCCTGGGGTGCACTCAGGCCCCCCGAGTGACTAGCACAGAAGCTGTTTCTCCTTTTCCCTCTGTCTTCAGACCCTCTGCTCAGGTCAGGAAAGAAAAAAGAAAGGATCCGTCTGGTGTTGGCTTGGACGCCTCTGCAATGTGCCAAATTACCCTTAGAAACACGGATGCAGGTCCCAGGCTTAGAGCCCTCGGTGGGCTGCAGATGCCGGCTGGACTCTAATAACTGCTGCATTTTCATTATATTTATTTTCATGGTTGCCCCATCTCGAGCAAGTAACGCTGCTTTCCTCCTTAATAACAATAATGATAAAAATCACAGCTGAGCCATTACAGCACTTAGAGCGGGTCAGCCATTGATCCGAGCTTTGCACGTTTTGACCATTTATTTATTTATTTGGTGCTGGGGGTTGAACCCAGGGGCATTCTACCTCTGAACTACATCCCTGGTCCTATTTTATTTATTTATTTTTTTTTTTATTTTGGAGCAGGGTCACACTAACTTGCAGAGGGCCTCACTAAGTTGCTGAGGCTGGTCGTGAACCTGCAATCCTTCTGTCTCAGCCTCCCAAGTACTGGGATTACAAGTGTGCACCACCATGCCCAGCTATGTTTTAACTGTTTAATCCTCCAACACCTGTAACGTAGGGCCATCATTACCCCTACTGAAGAGATAAGGAGATTGAGGCACAGAGAGGTTGGTACTGACCTCAGGTCACACAGCTGCTAAGTGCCAGGGCCACAATTGAATCCTCCACAACGTAATGTCTCCAACAGTGAGGTAGACCTTCCTTTTTCATGTGTGTGTGTGGGGGGGGGCTAGGGATTGAACTGAGGAGCGTTCTACCTCTGAGATACATCCCCAACCCTTTTTATGTTTTTTTACTTTTTTTTTAAACAGGGTCTTGCTAAGTTGCTGAGAGCCTCACTAGGTTGCTGAGGCTGACCTAGAACCTGCGATCCCCCTGTCTCAGCCTCCCAAGCACTGGGATTACAGGTGTGCACCACTGTGCCCAGCTAGATTTTTCTTTTTTTTTTAAATTTTTTATTATAGTAATTCGTGCAATATAGCATACATCTTTGTTAAGTACAAGTTGTTAACAACATATTTGCACACACTTCTCATTTGACCCCTTCCCCAATTCCCTCCCCATTCCCTCCCCCTCCCTCCCCCTCAGGTTCACTTCAGTGAGTGACCTTGATATGATTGTGTAAGTACATCATGTTTTTAAAGTAAATTTTTGTAAAAGAAAAAGTTCCATTTGTAGTATGTGCTAAAAACATAATCATGTGCGGGAAGACATGGATGTGTCAAAAATCATGAAGGGGACCGACCCAGGAGTGCTGAGTTTGTAAATGCAGAGCTCTTA
>PVLC010031314.1:0-18877 GCA_004027655.1 Graphiurus murinus
CTGGGGATTGAACTCAGGGGCATTCTACCTCCGAGCTATACCCCCAGCCCCATTTTTTATTCTTTATTTTGAAACCGAGTCTCACTAAGTTGCGGAGTGCCTCACTAGGTAGCTGAGGCTGGCCGCGAACCCGGATCCTCCGGTCTCAGCCTCCCGAATGCTGGGATTACAAGCGTGCGCCACCACGCCCGGCTTTTTGCTTCCTTTTTTTGTTCTAGCTTCCACATATAAGAGAAAACATACAACCCTTGGCTGACTGAGACAGACTGATCTCACTTAGCATATTATTTTCTAGTTCCATCTTCCATCCACTTTCCAGGAAATGACATATTTTTTTTTTTATGGCTGAAGAAAAATGCTAACGAAGAAACAACTAGAAGCCTTATTCTTTGGCTTCCTGAGACACTTCTCACTGAAGTTACACCCATAATGAGTATTTTCAAATCATCAGCCAAATGTTACTTGTTCCCAGAGGGTCACTGGATAATGCATAAGTATCTCACAGTTTTGTTATCCATTCGTTTGTTGATGAACACCTAGGTTGGTTCCATAGTTGTGCTGCTAAAAACATAGGTATTTTCTTTTGCTCCTTTCCTTGCCCAAATGCTCTTGAACCTTTGTTGCCTAATTCTACCCTGTTTCTAGGCCTCACCTAAATGTCACTCTTAGGTAACCTCCAAAATAGCACTGGATATCAATCACATCCCTCCTGTAAAAGGATTGTAGGTCAAAAGCTGAGCGATGATTATATTCAGGACTGTTGACTCCGTGTGCAGACGCCATAACCTCCCCATTTCCCTGGAAGCCCCTTCAAGGCAGAGGGACAACAGATAAATTATTGTATCCCACAACTCCCAGTCGTTCAGGATGTCCACACTATGTGAAGTTCAGAAAAATGCTAACGAAGAAACATCTAGAGGCCTTCTTCTTTGGCTTCCTGAGGCGCTTCTCACTAAAATTATACTCATGATGAGTATTTTCAAGTCATCAGCCAAATGTTACTTGTTCCCAGCAGGTCGCTGGATAAACAGTAACTCTGCTTTAGGGCGGAAGGATGGAGTGGGGTGAAGAGGAAAAGAGTGACTCTGTTAAGTTGAATCTGGAGATTCAAGCATGTTTTGAGAACATCGTTTTCCCTGACCTTCTACTACTAATGTATTATTTTCAAACGTGAGTTTTCCCATCTCAGCCCATGATTCTCCCAGTGAGCTGATCTCTCCAACTCTTTGGCCCGTGATCAAGTTAGGACATGGCTCATTGAGAGGGTTTCCACAGTATTTGTTTCCTGGATGGAGAGATGATTTTCCATCAGCATCTAGCTCCGTGGAGATGAGAAGATCGCCTGCTTTGCTAAGCATCCGCGAACACACTCTAAGCCAAAAGTGCTGTGACCAGGAACACGATTCTCTTGATCCAGCCTTGGGATTATCAGGCTACAGCAACTTAAAACAAAAGACAAGCCAGGCATGGTGACCCACACTTGTAACATCAGTACTTGGGAGGCTGAGACTGGAGGATCCAGGTTCCCGGCCAGCCTCAGCTACAGCTACTTGGTGAGGCCCTCTGCAACTTAGTAAGACCCTGTTTTAAAATAAAGAATAAAAATAGGGCTGGGGATATAGGTTGGAGGTAAAGTGCCCCTGGGTGCAATCCCCAGCTTCACAGAGAGAGAGAGAGAGAGAGAGAGAGAGAGAGAGAGAGAGAGACGGAGGGAGGGAGAGAGAACACGAACTGGGGGTATAGCTCAGAGGCAGAATGCCTCTGGGTTCAATCCCTAGTACCAACCGCAAAAAGATATCCCACCCATGCTAACTGGGAGTTCCTGGATCTCTCAGCAACCTTCAAAGGCAGTACTAGGCATCATTGGGTCATCTGCAATATTTAGGAAGATATAATAAATAAAATATGAAATTTGGACTTATTAGACATATTTGGTCCTTGGATATTACAAGTGAAGTTACCTTTTATTACCTCTTTGTGCCTGAAAGGGTGATTAGAGGGTCTCCGAACTGCAAACTAAGCACGCAAGAAAAGATATAAGGGCTCTAGATGTAGGTGATAGGCTTTAGCAATCTCCTTAAAAGCCTGGAATTATTTTGATTCAGAAAGGAAAAACCCTAATAGAGCTAGCACTTTTGCTGACAATATTGCTCTGAAAGTAAACTCCAACACTACACTTTCTTTGTTTTGGCTTGAACTATTATCTCCAGCTAATCAGAAGCTGTGATTATCAGTTCTAAATGTCTCCTGTTTTAAAGATTACAAAAAGTCATACTAAATACACACTGTCCATTTGGTAGATAAAATCTTGTCAAATAACAGGACCAAAAGGAGAAAATATTATCAGGGGAAATCTGGCAGGTGAAAATTTTGGAAAACCAGCGTGCAGTGCTCTGCCTGGCATTCAGTCCCGTAGTCGAAGACTCAATGGTATGTTCAGTGAGTGAGTGAATGAAGGGAACATGAGAAAGAATAAGTCCTGCAAGTCAACATGCCCGCAGTCACACAATCAGCTGGCCTTCTGCCTCCAATAAAACACAGGAAGTCATTTTGTAAGAGCACTGCTGGCCAGCGTGGGCAGAAGAGACTCACCTTCAAGTTAGTTCAGCCTAATATAGAAGCACGAACTCATTAGCCTACTTCCTTCTTTCATAGCAGAATAGCAAATGCAAGCAGCTTTTTTTTTTTTTTTTTTTTTTAACTTCAAGAGATATCTCTTTACCAAAACCATTTGAGGCGTCATTCCATGAGATGGAATCTAAATAATCACAGTAGGCTAATGAGGAGGACTAGAGTCACTCTTCCGGTTGTCACCACTTGCCTTTGTTACCCTGGAAATTAGTCATCGGCGTGTGCTGCTCTGAGGATCTGCGGATCGAAAGACACCACAAGGAAGAAGCATCATCTTCCTATCCTTTCTGCACGTCATTTGTAATGGAAGTCACACCAGCGGCTTCCAATTCAGAGGAGAGACCCAGCGACCAGGGCCGTGGGATCCTCTGCCGCTAACAGAGATGCTGGTAACGTGGTTTTGATCCTGTCCTTGTCTCCATCCCTGATTCCTAATTAATGTGGCAATGGCCGCACTCCTGCAGGGAGCACAGAGGCTGCTGATCTGCTGGAGGCTCTAGGAAAATTCTAATAATAGGTTTCTGCTCATGAGCAACAGCCATCTTAACCTACTTAATGACATTTTCTATAGGAGTATGAGGTACCCTGTGAAGTGCATCTGGTTTTCTAAGTTCTTTATATGCCTCATTGTGCTTTTTGTCATGCTCCACACACAAAGCACCAAAGGTGAATGCATATCGTGTCAATTAATAATCATCTGGCAGACCCCAGAAGACAGTCTCCCACTATGGCAGCCTGTTTCAGACCTCCTGCCAAAGCTCTCTCATAAGGATTGCTCCCTCCCCAACCTTTATTTCATTCTCCAGGGAAATGCATTTTTTTTAGTAGTGAATTAACTTTTTTTCTAAATACTTGAATACTCATCACTGAGTTCCCTAGTGAACAATTCCTATTGTATGAAAGAAGGAACATCAAGGAAAAGGAACGGAAAAAAAAATAAATGTGAGCAGAAAAAGAAACTAAAGGAAGAGAAGTCAGACAAATATCTTACCACGTCAGAGGAGGCAGCCCATGGGTCACAGGATTCCAGATCCAGGACAGGCTGGAGAATCCTAGGGAAAGTAGTGTTTTCACCTTTTATTTATTTTTTCTCTTTCTCTCTCAAAACATGTATAAGAAAAATTCTGTGGTGACTTAATAATGTGGGAAGAAATAAAGTAAATAATGGCACATCTTTCACAAGCACAACAAAATTAGTCCGACATAATACAACTAAAAACATAGGAGTGTTACTGAAAAGTCATTCACTGGTTCTTTTGCATTTGACCATTCTGATTGCTGCATGCTTCAAACAAAGATATTTATTGCCTCCTTCTCCTTATGCAATGTGGGAACTGAGCGTTAAACTTCTTAATTAATTCTTGCTTTCTTACTCAAATTTACCCATGGGAGTAAAAATTAATTTAAAAAACTGAAATAATTACACAATCATGTGTCACAAGCAGCTTAATCACTCATCATCAATTCAACCAACAAGTAAGTGTCAAATGAAATGCAACCTGGATAATATGCTTGTCTGGAATTTTTAGAGTATCTCCACCTTCTTCTCTTCCACCAAGAAGTTAATCTGAAATTAGATGTGGAAAAGTAATGTGACCATAGAGGTTATCTTAGAGCTACTTATATGTACTCAAATTAATTGAATTAAGTAAAGATATTTAAGTTAATAACTTCCAAGTTTAGTGCTTTGAATATAATTGACAGTATATTTTTTTGTTTTTTTACACTGCACTCTTCAACATACCAACATGTTATCCCTTCAAAACAACTGAAATTGCTCTTTTCAGGATCCAAGCTTGTTTTGGTATATAATAGCACTAGGTTAAGCATTTAGAATGTACATTACATTTTTGGAAGTAATGCTGAACACGTCCTCCATTTATGTGAGAAAAGGTGATGTGACCTGCCCCAGGAGCTCCAGTTAGTAAGGAATGGAAGTAGGATTTGAACCTCGGTTTATCTGATTCCCAAGGTCTGATGGATCCCACCACCACCACCACCACCAAGTTTCCTTCAAGTCTCTGATCTCTAGGAGAAGGTGACATGACATGTTTACTTAGGAAACTTTGAAAGTATAGAAAAAACTAAAATGTAAGACAATAGAAACGATTCTAGAATTATTTCTGAATTCAGTTGTCATTAACATTTCGTTTCTCCCAGTTTCCTCTTCCAATGCCCATTGAACTGTAAGACTGGAGCCACTATCAGCTTTCACACAAGAAGCTGGAAAAGAGAAGGGTTGCTTTGTCATGGAGTCTAATCAGGTACAAGAGGCAATTTCTAAGTTTTAGCCAAATGTTTAGATTTGCAAAGGGAGATCTGAAAGTGAGTTTAAGGGAAAGAGCTGCAGAGGGCTGAGTTCTTATGTACAAGAAAATGAAAATTTTTGTTTCTTTGTTCCTGAATGGAAAAAAGGGAACAGAAAAGGGGAAGAAGAAAAGTGGGTCAAATTACATGGTAGAACAACCAAAAAAAAAAAACTTGTAAGAACAGGAATGTTTAATTTTCTATTTTAAGTCATTTCTGGTTTGAGATGTGACCCTCAATCTCCTGCAGATCTGAAACAAAAGGGTTGTATGAATGGCTGTGTGTGGGGATCAGGGGAAGGGGCTGAATTCCATTCGTGGCCAATGACAGGACTCATGGGAAATCGCACCAAAACATGGGACATAGAATTAGCATTGAGAAGAAGCAGCAATGAGAGTTGTGGAAGAGGACAAGTCACCTGGAGAGTCACAGAAACATGAAGAAAGTCATCTGAGCTCAGTAGGATACAGAAATGGAATGGACTCATCTTTCTAGATTTTAAAAGGCAGAGTAACTACTGAATGTTATTCTATAAAAATATTAAATGATTATATATACATCTGGTGTCAGTTTTGTCATTTACAGTGCCTCTAACATCCAAATGTTGTTATTTGATCACTGTCAAATAATGTTTGCTAGCATATGTCTGTAACTGTAATGAGTAGCACAACATACTCACCCAAAAAAGTAAAATTAAATAGACTGACAATACTAACTTAGGTTTTTTTTTTTTTTTTTTTTTTTTTTTTTTTTAGAATTTAGAACATGGAATTTCTTTACCTCACTAATGATGGTCTAATTTAAAATTCTGACACACTGGAAATTGTTGAGATTCTAAAATTCACCCCGTAGCTGTGTTACATAATCCACTCCTGATTATATACACAAGAGAAATTAGTGTGTATGAACATCAAAGGACCAGCATGTCCATGCAGAAATTCCTTCTTGCTCTCTACTGGGAAATGGATGTGTTCTAATTCTGAGAAAAAGAGGGGGAAAGTACTATAATTCTCCTGTGAAAATTAAAGTTTCATAGTTTTCACAGAGACTTTGGTGATTGGAAGGAATCCACTGAGTCTGGCTAAGGCAAGATCAGAAGGGAGAGGCTCTTTCATATTTCCTAGAAACAGTGCAAGGGCACATAGGAGGGATGTGGGCACCATCCAAGCTGTCAGCCATGGCCACATTCAAGTGTGTTACATGGCCCTGTCTACATCCCACCAAGTAAAATAAACATGAGTACGTTTATATTCATAGACCACTTTACAAAACCTATGAATGATATTGCATGAAATAATAAATTTTAGAAGCAAAAGAAGTACAGAAATTGGTGATATTGATATGATTCAGCAGTGCTGTTAACCTTGCTAGAAGGTCCAAATGTTAAGCTAGATAATGTTTGCTGGCATTTTTTAGTTTTTAGTGTTTGAATACTGACTACAGGCTATAGTTCTTTATAAACACTTTACCAAAAGGAACACAGAAGCCAATGTGAATATTGTGAAATACTGAAACAGGATATCAGAAATGGATTTAAATCTGAACTATCAAAAGCAATTGCACTTTCAATGACTAAACTAAAATCACAGCAAGACAAGACATTTTTCTCTTTTTTAAGAAAGGGAATGAGCTTATAGAAAGCAACAGGAACCTCAATACCAAGATTGAAAATGCTTTTGCTAGCAATGAATGATTCAACCACTGTCGTGACAAAACTAAAAGAAATTGTTCCATCTTGAATGTTTGTCATAAATCAAAGATCAAGATAATTATATAAGGAAATGGAAGTTCTAATACTCAAAATTTTTAGTTTAAAAATAACTTTTAACTCTTTGTGATATTATCTGTCGATCTTTAAAATAGATATTTGACATTAAGTTGGGGTTAATGTTTTCTTCTTTTAATGTTTCCTGGTATCAAATTCTGTATAAAGTATAGACCATACATCCCACATTGTATCAAAATATATAATCTTGTCATGACAATATTAGTTTGTAATAACAATTAGCCATGCACTTATCATATAATTTTAAAACAAAAATTCTCTGAAACTTTTAATATAACCCTATCACAGAAAAGTGATTGAATGACTATTATGGTCACTGATTATTATTTTAAAGCATATAAATAAAATACAACAAAAACCACAAATAAGGATTCTTATTTCTCATTTGCAAATCCCAAGTAGTACTATATGTTAAGAATTTGGAAACACTATAAAAGGACATATAGAAGAATTGTCCAGAAGCTTTCTTCACCATAAGTAAGGCTAGAACAACCCATTATTAATATTTCCCCTAAACTCAAGCTTTAATTATAATGAAGTACACATCCTTGTCAGCATGATTTAGTGAATTAAAACCAATCAGCTATAGACAAATCAGCTTAAACAGCTCTACTTACCCTAAAAAGAACATTAATGTATAACAGCCAATCAAAAAAAAGGTCAAAACACTTTTCCATTTAAACTTTATAAGCTGCACATGACTGCTATGAGTCTTCTCACCATTTTTAGCTTGAGATCTCCTGGCTTTGGAACCATTCTTTTTTATGCATAATCAGCTTCTGCACTTTTAAATTTTGGTCTGGTTTTATTTTTGACACAATGAAGTGAAAGAAAGCCAACAAAATGGTGTGTGTCAATCATACATCCAATCAGGGCCCAGTATCTAGAATACTTCTTAAAAACTCATTGCTCAAGAACAAAAAGACAAATAACCTCATCTTAAAAATTGGCAAAAGATCTGAGTAGATATTTCTCTAAGATATACAAATCGTCAATAAGCCCATGGAAAGATGCTCACCATCATTAGTCACAGGCTCAGTATAACACAAAATTAAGAACAGCCCTGCCTGCCAGAGCACTCCCTAGTGCCCATCCCCCAACCCCCAGCCTCCCTCCTCTCACAACCCCAGGTCTAGGCTGTCCAGTTAACCTCTGGTTCTCCACTCCTACCATGCATGCGGCACGCCAGCCACACGATCCCTGAGTTGTCCTTAGAAATACTGGTCCCAGGATTCTTTGAGACTGGACTGTGGTCCCAGGTTCTTTGAGACTACTCTGACTGAGGAATAGAGGTCTGTGGTAAGCTGACTAACCAGTCCCCAGAGAGTCCCCTGGAATTTGTGACTGTTGCATTATGTGGCAAAGGGGACTTCACAGATGTGATCAGGTTAAGAATGCCAGGTGGAGGTGGTGGAGACAGCTATTACCTTGATTTTGGTGGTGGTGTCACAGGTGTTTGCAATACTTCTCAAAATTGTCAGGGTCATCGAAACCAAGGAAAATCTTAGAAACTGTCACAGTAAGAGGACTAAGAACCTATGACACTTAAATGTAATGTAGTATTTTAGACAGGATTCTGGAACTAAAAAATGGACACCAGGCAAAAACTAACTTGTTAATAGCAAGTTATTAATTTTGGTTCATTATATCATGCAGAATACTGATATAAGCTGTTATTATTAGGGAAAGCTGGATATAGGTCTATATGGGAACTCTCTGTACTATCTTCAGAATTTTTTCATAAATTTAAAACTGTTGGAAAGTAAAAAGGTTATTTTTTAAACCTCCCACATTAGGCATGATAAAGAGTAAATATATATAGCATATAATGATAAGGAGAAATCATCAAGAAAGAGTCTAACCCAATAGCAAGGAAGCATCGACACAATTCTAAAGCAAGTAGGCGACAGTAACGCATGTCAAGCAGAAACCAAGTGATCTGGCAGGTGAAGTGACCTGAGTCCTCCCTTGGAATTGTCTGGAAATGAGCTAGTTGAAAGCAGAGGAGTTCTTCCCCCACCCCCTTTCTTTCTAGCAGGAGAGATGCACACACATGAACTCAGCTTCCCTGGGAAGTAATGACCTATGCCCCCTTTGCGAACGAGGCAGTTCAACATCAAGGTCCCAGGTGCCAGGTATCTCACATTGCCTACGATGACAACTCCTGATAGAGATGACCCCAAATGCAGACGAGCTGGCATCTAGCATCCTGTTTACTTCCCGGTTGACAGTCTTTCCCACTGGGTCTTTTCTGCTCAGGCAGTGAGCGCCCTCTACTCCAGGAGACCACACTGTGGGCCAGAGGCAGCTCCCCCTGCAGGCTTCTCTGGGGCCACAGAAGGATGGGGGCAGCCTGGCCCCTGGCTCTTCCCCCGTATTAACTTGGGCCTCTGTAAGTCTTCCCAATCAGAGCTATTCTTCAGTCTGTATCTTCAACCCACATGAATTCCACCTGGAATTCACCCCATGCACTGGTGATGACAGGTGTAGACCCTGTTTGGGACCCTCCTCATTAGACAGTTAAAAATCTAGAAGAGATTCATCTTGCAGAATAGTCATCAGAACCAAAATCGGTACTTTAAAAAACTAATAAAATAAACAGAGCTCGCTGAAAAAGAAAACAAACACATGTATGCCTCTGCCAGCTTGTACCTAACAAAGATGTATGATTACAATGCACCAATTTAAAAATATGCAGAAAAGGTACAAAAAGTATATACCAACAATGTAAAAAGGACCATGGTGACAGATACTGAGAATAAATTTATACCAAGAAATTTTAAAGATCAGAGGGAATGTATTTGCTCTTAAAATATAAAAATTTCTAAACTGACTCTGAAGGATAGAAAAAAGATGTATAATCAACAAGCATTTAAAAACTCAATCAGTGCTCAAGTCTCCCCTGCCCCTTCCTTCCACCCATAAAACATCGGGCTCAGATGATTTTAAATTTTATTTTTTCCAACCTTCAAGAAGAAGATAAATGACCCATCTCTTACTCAAGTGTTTCAGAGACAAGATGATCATCCACCCAACGAATTTCAAGAGCAATGTATAAGGCTAGTTCTATGTCAAAACTGCACAATCACAGAAAAGAAAATTACTCATAAATCTCACATAGAGAGGAAAAATCCTTACTTAGTAATAATAATACTTATTTTTGGTATCCCTTCTTGTGTTCTTTCCTCATCCCCCAGGAACCTCCTCTGGACAGGCTCCTGCTCCCGGGGTGTGTGGGGAGATGGTAAGGTCTGGTCATAGGATGGAGCTGGGAACGGGAAAAATGTGGTAAGATCACGGGTTTTTAACTCTACTTTGTCTCCAAATGTCCTTGCTACGTTAACTTGTTTGCCTCCTTCCCGGGCCTGTTCTTACCACAGAGGATTCCCATGTAACATTAGATGCTTCTCTCTGAGTTACATGGACAAACAGCACGGCTAACTTGTGCTTTTGCTCTTCTCTCTGAAAGCAAGAGGAGGAGCTATATGACATGCTCCAGCTTTGGAGATTGGCCAAGAAGAGGGCAGTCCCAGGCTCCAGGTACATTTTCCAAACACTAAAAAACGTAAGCTCCATGAAAGCCAAGACGTGTGTTCTCTGTTTTGTCTATTGCTCATCCCCAGAATCCAGGTCAGTACCTGGTACACCACGTTACATATGTGTTGCCCGAGTTAAAATTCTCATTCTGGAAGCAAGCGGGCCTGGACGTCAGGTGTGTGAAAGAGCTCGGATGGGTGTGTGTCACAGATAAATGATCAGAGGATATTTGCAGGAGCCTATCCAGGCGACCTCTTCATCAGTGGCGGAACACAAACCACCCTATGCCAAAGGAAAACTTGAATCACTGAGTTAAAAAAAAAAAAAAAAGTTGCTTCTGAGCACTGATTCAATTTTTTAATTGGTTGTTGATTGCTCGTATTTTTTTCTTCTCATCGTTAAGCCAATTTTAGAAACTTTTCTATTTTGAAAACCACCCATTCCATCTAATCTTTACATTTTTTGATGTGCTTAGCCTTTGGAAATTCTGTTACTGTGCAAGCATACCTTTCCAAAAAACCTTCCAAATGCCAATCCACCTCTATCCTGCAACAAATTTCTTAAAAATCAGATTAACGTCAGATCTCTCCACACTGTTCACTGTCCGTCATAAGACAATGAGAATAAGGAGGCAATGTCTTGAATGGGGTTTCTCAAGCTCAGCACTAAGGGCTTCTGTGGTCAATGGGGGCTGTTCTGTGGGTAATCAGAGGTTTAGCAACAGCCCCAGCCTCCAACTGTAGGTGTCAGTAGTGTACACACACACACACACACACACACACACAACGAACAACAGAAATGTCTTCGTGCCTGGTCAAATGTCCTCCAGAGATGGAGGAAAGGGTGAATTTGACTTCTTTAAAGAAAAAAAAAAAAAAAGAAACCCCTGGTCTACTGATTTGAGAATATAAAGGATACTGCCATCCAAATTGTCATTCAGATGTGGAGACCACTAAGATTTTTAGAGTTCAAGAAATGCAAAGTATGCCATACCTACAGGAAAAAAAATACTCAACGATGTATCGCAACTAACTGAGTCATAAATCAAAATCAAGTTTGAAGAGTGGAGAAAATGGAGAGGTGGGTTTGTCGCTCAAACCCACACAGCAATGGTCTCTCTTTTCATTATAAGTGTAAGCTTATTTTCCTGGGTCTTGCACAGGGTATAGACTCAAGAACAACATTTTCAACTTGCAGATTTGTGTCTTCCTCTAATTCTGGAGAATTCTGAGCTACACTCTCCTCAACATTGCATCTGTACCACCATTTCTGATCCAAGTCACAGATGACATTTCTCAGCCCCACTTGCCACTAGGTGCTGCCATGTAATTGAGTCTAGCCAAGGGAATAGAACTCCACATACAATCCACTCTCCTCTTCCTACAGACTGAAAGCAAAGTCCACCAGGCCCTAAAGGACAGCAGGACCAAAGATGAAGAGAGTCGCTGTCCCTGGATCACCCCGTAGGAGATGCACTGCATTGTCAATGGAATACATTTTATTATATTAACCCAATATACTTCAAAGTTAGTATCGCCTTAAAAGAGAAAGCACGGGATACAGAAAAAGGGTGATCTCAGGATGGAGAGGGGCAACAGGAATTTCCAGAGGAAGTGTGCAAAGGGAGGTCCCAGGATTACAGCTGGGCAGCGACCAAGACAGCAAAAATGGTCCCGATTATAAAGGGACACAGAGATTCAGGAAGGATCAGAAGGAGGGAGGGAGGGAAAGAAAAGGTAGGAGGTAAAAAGGGAGCAGGTCTAATTGTGAAAGATTGGATGAGAGGTATTTTTGCACTGACAATGGAAGATATAGAAACAGCAAGAAATTCTAAGAAAGCCAAGAAGAAGAAAAAAATTCCAAGGAAATTTACTTTGGAAAGTGAAAAGTTGACACAGAAATATAAACATAATATCCTATTTGGCTCATCAGGGAACAATATTTACATAGTCACATATTGCATACACTGAGTCCAGATCTAAGCAAAAAATAAATGTTAGATTTTCTACTTTGAAAATGTGTGTGTGTGTGTGTGTGTGTGTGTGTGTGAGAGAGAGAGAGAGAGAGAGTGTGTGTGTGTGTGTAAGAACGGTAAATCCTTAGCTTTCCTTGTAAGAAGTCACCAGATTATCGATACTGATAGATGGAAAACTGAAAAGTCAAGAAATAGAAACCTAAGTATCTATTTAGAATAATCAAAGTAGTAAGAAAAAGAGGAATTTACAGTGAATATTTCTAAGAAATAGATACCTTAAATGGAAGGGAAGGGTTAAGAGGGTGCTCTTTGTCATCGTAACTATTAAACTAGCATTTGAATTCTATATATATGTATTACTTTGATATAAGTATTATATGTTACTTACATATGATTATTTATTTAATGTAAGTAATATACATGCACTACTTGTTGGAACAGAATCCTCATAAAGCACCTCAACATGGCACAATTCCAGCTTCTCTTCCAGGCATCAGCTGGTCAGCTGGTGGTGCCCAGGAACCAGCCAGCCTATCACCCCTGGCCGGCTCCAATTTCTTCCCCTTCGTCCCACCCTACGAAGCCCCGTACCTGGTCCTGCAAGATCGCCCCCTACTCTACCTATAAATATTGGTTGTTTCCCTTTGTACTCAGGAACAATAAACTTTCTCCCTCTCTATCGCTCCGTTCCTCCCGCCTCCGACAGGATTCCTGGGACCCCCTTAGCCCTGACACTACTTATATATAATACATATATAATACACATATGTATTACTTTGATAAAAATGAAAAATCTTTTTAAAAATCAAGAATACAGTCCACGTGCGTGAGGCACTTCTGATCCTCAACCTAGACGCCTAGACACACTATTAAGCGGCTTACATTCAGAAAAGGGATAAATCTACCTTGATTGCAGACGGTCAAACAACAACAACCACGTGCCCTCCCTGTGCCTTTTGCAAAGTCAAATGATTCTTAGAGGTCGCATGCATGCACGCACACGCACGCACACGCATGCACACATGCACGCACGCGCACGCGCACGCACACGCACGCACGCACGCACACGCACGCACATGCGCACTACATGCACAGCAACAACAACAACAACAAAAAAAAAGGCGCGGGGAGCTCTTTGCTGAATATTGGCTGGAGGGGGCCCGGAATCCGAAAAGCGTGCGCTTCAGTCCCTGAAAGGACGCTCTGGAGTTACAGCGAACAGCGAGGTGGGTGGTGCCGTAATGAAATGCTTTTTCCAGTCTATATTTTGAGGTGTGAAAATCCTCTTTCTATAAAAACAAAGCACACACACAAAAGGCAGGGGGGAAAAAAAAACCCTCTCTTGTGGCACATTGTAGCTGATGCCAAATCCACATCCGTAGTGAAAAGTATAAATAATGTACATACACTACACTTCATCCCTCCATTAAAAGGATGGCGGAGAAAGGATAAAGAAGGCCGGGGCAGCAGAACATCAATCACATACGCCGCGTTTCCCGACCCTAATATTCCATTCCACATCAGATCATGTAATTGACTTTATGTCCCGCCTGGTCAGCCCGAGAAACACGGCAGTGATGAGCTTTGACCGAGAAAGGAGGGAAAAGAAAAGCCAGGACTGGCCAGGCTTCCCTGCCCCACTGCGGCAGCTCAGCCCTGCGCGGATTCGCCCCACTGCTGTTGTTTGTGGTCATCCTGTTGTCTATCACTTTCTGCCTCTCTTACAGCCTCCTCCCACCTCAATCCTCGAGCCAGGAGCCTCTAAGAAGGCTGAAGATCGTTCTGGACCTCTTACCCTCCCGCAGCCCCATCTCTATATCTCCTGGGAGGGCATTTTGCTAAGTTGACATGCAGGTGAATGTCCTCATTGCTTTCCTCTCTGAATTTCTCAATTCAGCCATTCGAACCATTGGTCTTGGGCCATGCTGGGTGAAGACGTAATACGATGCTTGGAGTTGGACAGTGTTGGCGTCCAGGCTACCCAAAGTTGGTGAGGTGAACCAGGAAACCTGGCACCAGCCTCCCATGAGGTGTTGACGCCGTGCTTTGTATGGGTCACCTGAAAGTCAAGCAGAAAATAATGCCATTCCATCCCGGCCTGAGCCAGCACAAGCTGGGAATGAGAAAGTAGCCACCTTGGAGGACAGCTGCTGTCTCACTGGAAGAGAAAAATCCATCTCTGCTGAAATCAGAGAAACTACTTCATTCAGAGACACTAACAAGCCTGCCTTCTGCTCTGGGGTGATATAATTTTTTCTTCTTTTAATCTTTAGGCAAAGGTACCTATATTGCAGAGAGGACAGAATCAGCTCATACAGGTAAATGCTTAAAATATTGTCTGACTGGCACTTAGTAAGTAATAAAATATTGGCTTTTTTTTTTTTATAATGGTCCCCTATGCCCTTTGGAAAGCCTTAGGTCATATGGCTAGGATGGAACTGAGCTTCCCTCTTTCTGGGGCACATATGTAACCCAAAATTGGTCAATCGAAGTAACAATTCATTCTGCCATGGAACAGTTCTTCCTAGGATGCAGAGTAACTGAAGAAGCATTATTCACGGGAATGTAAGATGATACAGTTTAGTTAGTTTTTCATCACTGTGAAAAAAATACCTGACAAACACAACTTAGAAGAAGAAAGGTGTGTGGGGCTCATGGTGGTTGTAGAGGTTTCTGAGGCTTCGGACCATGATTGGCTGGCTTCAACAGACATGGCTTGATGGAAAGGCCTCAGGGTGTGGTGGAGGAGAAAGCAGAGAGAGAGGGAAAGAAAGAGAAAGAGGAGGGGCCAGGGAGAGGCATGGTCTCCAGTGATCCACCTGCTCCAGCCACTCCCCGCCTCCAAACTTGGCTAACCCATGAGCTTCTCTGGGAACATTATATATCCAAACCATAGCATATGACAACTATGGAAAATGGCTTGACAGTTTCTTTAAATATTGAACATGCATGGGGAAATAGGAGCTCTTCTGCATCGTTGGTGGGATTGCAAACTAGTTTAGTCGCTACGAAGATCAGTGTGCAGATTCCTTAGAAAACTGGAAATGGATCCACCATATGATGCAGCTATACCACTCCTGGGTATCTTTCCAAAGATGTTGAAACCAGAGAACTATGATAATATATGTATACCCATGTTCATAGCAGCACAGTTCACCATAGCCAAATAATGGAACCAGCCCTGGTGTCCAGATGAATGGATTACAAAATTGTGGGAAATACACACCATGGAATTCTACTCAGCCATAAAGAAGAACAAAATTTTGTCATTTGCAAGAAAATGGAAGGACCTGGAGAACATTAAGTTAAGTGAGATTAGCCAATCATAGAAAGTGAAGGGTCATATGTTTCTCTAATGTTCACAAGCTAGGGCCCAATTGGGATACCAGAAGGATTCCAGATAATGAAGGAGAAACCTCAGTGGAGCCAGGCAGGTAGTTTAAGGGAAGGGGAGGGGAAAGAGTGAGGTTCATTAATGGAATTACTACCATCGACTCTGTGTACATAAGTGAATATTCCAATGTCAATCTCAGTACTCTGTATTAGGAACGGGGGAGATAGGGAGGCGGGGTACCAACTGCTGTATATATGTCACTGTCAACATGATTTACATTATGGTGTGAGACTATAATGCACCAATAAAAGCACATAAAAATATTGAACATGCAACTATCATATGATCAAACAGTTGCACTCTTGGGTATTTTCCCCGGCAAAATGAAAACTATTGTTCACATAAAAACCTGGACACAAATGTTTATAGTAACCTTATTGATAATAATCCCAAACTGGAAACAACCCAGATGTCCTTCAGTGGGTGGATAGTTAAGCCAAACTACAGTTTAAAAAAACTAGTTAGCAAAAATAGTTAAGCCAAACTAGTTACCAAAACGGAGGTAGCCATGCATACATTAAATAAACCCCAGGAGTCCCCAGGGAATGGTGTGGGGTGCAAAAGCCAGCCACAGAAAAGGAATGGTTCTATTTACAAAATACTATTGACACGATAGAATTGCAGAAATGGAGATAGATTGCCAAGGATTATGGAGAGAGTGTGGCCATAAAAGGGCAGCTCTCAGGATCCTGGAGGCTGTAGAAATGTTCTGTATTTTGACTGCAGCGATGTTGATGCCCTGGGTGTGATAGTATCACTTTGCAGAATGGTACCACTGCGAACCATGGGAAAAGGGGACACAAGATTTCCATATTACTTCTTTCTTTCTTTTTTTTTTTTTTTAACAGTCCTGGGGATTGAACTCAGGGGCATTCTTCTACCTCTGAGCTATACCCCCAGCCCTATTTTTTATTCTTTATTTTGAAACCAAGTCTCACTAAGTTGCGGAGCGCCTCACTAGGTAGCTGAGGCTGGCCGCGAACCCAGATCCTCCAGTCTCAACCTCCCGAATGCTGGGGTTACAAGCGTACGCCACCACGCCCGGTTTCCATATTATTTCTTACAATGTCATGTGACTCTCCAATTATCCCCAAATATGAAGTTAAATTTAAAAAAAAAAAAAAAAAAAAAACCTCCTTCAAGTAATTTTAGTGTGTCCCCACGGTGAGAACCCTTGACCTCTGTCTTTGCCCTCCACGGGCCCTTCCTGTGCTTCATCCCTCCTCTACTCTGCTTAGATTCCATGACCCACCTCTTTCTTTTTTAATTTTTACTATTACAAAAGTTTATTTAACAGAAAGTTTCATATGAAAATGCACATGACCCAATTTTTATGTCCTAGTAAAGCAGGCCCTTTGGAGAGGGGACATGGATTTCTGTTCAACAGCCATTATTTATACTCTTTATACTCATTCCAAGGCTTCTAACATGACTATACTATTTGCTCGTATCACCACATTTCCCAGTGTTGTTCTGTTGCTTACTAGTTGCCATCTTCACGCATTCATCAATCACAAGATTCATAAAGGGCGCAAAGCCCCACAATATTCCTTGGACATGTCTGCCACTGTTTAATTTCAATGACAACTTTTTGCCCATAAATTTTTTCAGCTTGGGGGGGCGGGGATGAGCTTGGTTCATGTTGTCTAGCTGGCCAGCTCAGCATTGCTTTGGAACAGGATTTGCGGCCTCGCTCACGCTCCCATGGTCGCCTTGTCGCTTCTCCACGACCCACCTTTGGAATCGCTTTTACCAACACCTTGAATTTCCTTGCCTTCTATGTCTTTATATTTAGGGAGAGCTTCTTATAAGCAGCATTTAGATGGTTGTGGGTTGTTTGTTTGTTTTTTTCTGAATCCAGTTTGACAATCTTTGATCTGTAATGAGGATAGTTTGTCTGTTAAACGTAATGTACTGAATATTTTTGAAGTAAAGTCTGCTATCTGACTTTGTTCCCATTTTTTCTTTATCTCTTTGGGGTGATTTTTTTCATTCTTATCTTTTTTGATTACTTAATTATCTTTATTCTATTTCCCTCCATTAGCCTACTAATTGTATATTCATTTGATATTCACCCTAGAGGTTACAATAAGCATCCTTGACTTAATAGATTCTAATATAAATGCATATATTCCTCACTTCTCTGAATTACAGGATCTTAGAATTCTCTAACTCAATTTGCCACCACCTTCAATTTTTATGCTATTATGTTGGTTCTTATTCCACATGTATTTAAACCTCAAAAGACATCATAAATAATGTATTATTTACCTAATATTCACATATACAGACATATTTACTTGCTTTTTATTCCTTGCTAAATTTCCATATTGTCTATACCTAGAAACCACTAAGATAACCTTTAGTGTTCCTTTTTTAGTGCAGTTTTGCTAGTGACAAATTTTCTTAGTGTTGGCTCCTCTAAAATGTCTGTTTTTCCTTTGCTTTGGAAAAACATTTAAAGTGAATGGGACTTACACTGACCGTGGTTCCTGAGCCTTTCGATTCAGACTTCATTATATCACCAGCTTTTCTGCTCCTCCTATGTGCAGACAGATGTTCTCGGGACTTCTTGGCCACCATAATTGCATGAATAAACTCCTATGAGAAATTGAGAGAAGAAGATAGATAGTTGATAGATAGATAGATAGATAGATAGATATTACAAGAATTTTCTCAGCAGAACCCTGAATAAAACTATTAATTATCTGTTTATCTAGCTTATGATACTGGTATCAATTTGTGAAAAAAAATATTTAAATGGAAATAAGGTAACCCATCACCTTTCTTACACACTAGGCAAGGAAAAGTGTAATTACATTGGAAATATGCTCTCAATCTGTTGACTGGAGCTGTGATTCCAAACACTGATCCCCAGTTTCACAATCAATGGAGTGAGGAAGCAAGGACATGTACCTCCAGTAAGAGACCATCGTGCAAGGGATAGGAAGAGCCTCTCATTGCCTAGATGGAGAATGATTTAGACAAAGAACCATTGGAAAGTCCATATCTAAAGGTGACTGGGTACTCCTCTTACATCTCTAGATTGTTCCTCTAAACAAAAGGTCAGTAGAGACGCCTCAGACCTAAAGGATACCATAAGCCAAATGGACCTATTAGACACATATAGACTCTTCCACCCAACTACAACTGAATTCACATTTTTCTCAGCGGCTCATGGAACCTTCTCCAAAATAGACCACATCCTCGGCCACAAAGCGAGCACTGGCAAATTCAAAAAATGCAA
>PVLC010031315.1:0-18876 GCA_004027655.1 Graphiurus murinus
TGGCGCACGCTTGTAATCCCAGCATTCGGGAGGTTGAGACCGGAGGATCCGGGTTCGCGGCCAGCCTCAGCTACCTAGTGAGGCACTCCGCAACTTAGTGAGACTCGGTTTCAAAATAAAGAATAAAAAATAGGGCTGGGGGTATAGCTCGGAGGTAGAACGCCCCTGAGTTCAGTCCCCAGTACCGAAAAAAAAAAAAAGAAAGGGTTTCGCTAAATTGCTGAGACTGGCCGCAAATCTATGATCCTCCAATCTGAGCTTTCTAGGTATGGGGATTACATATGTTTGCTACCATGCCCGGCTCCTTGTAGATTTTTTATGATGTACTCACTTATTTTTCTCTTTAGTTACATAATACAGGCATTTTATTAGTAACATTCCATAGTATGATGTTCCGTAATGTGTTCATTTCTCACTGGTGCACATTCAGGTTCTTATTTTGCTATAGTACATTTCTCTCAGGCATGTGTAAGTCTAGGATAGATACTTCAAAGTAGAATTGCTGAGTCTGCAGATGCTTGCATTTAATAAACATTAAATGTAGTAGTAGATACTGCTGCATTGTCCCATAAACAGTGATTCTTAAACTGTGGGACATTTCAGCAATGATTTTATAATCAAGATTTTTACCGGTTATTCTTTGGCTCCCTGAAAATTCTTCTTAAATGTGATCCTGGAGATGGAACCCAGGGGCATTCTACCTCTGAGCTACACCTCCAGCCCTGTTTTATCCTTTTATTTTTATTTTTTTATTTTTTTTGCGGTACTGGGGATTGAACTCGGGGGCATTCTACCTCCGAGCTACACCCCCAGCCCTATTTTTTTTATTCTTTATTTTGAAACCGAGTCTCACTAAGTTGCGGAGTGCCTCACTAGGTAGGTGAGGCTGGCCTCGAACCCGGATCGTCCGGTCTCAGCCTCCCGAATGCTGGGATTACAAGCGTGCGTCACCACGCCTGGCTTCTGTTTTATCCTTTTATTTTGAAGCAGGGTCTCACTAAGTTATGGAGGGCCTAAGTTGCTGAGGCTAGCCATGAACCTTTGATCCTCACAAGTACTGTGATTACAAGCATGTGCCACCATGCACAGCCCTTTTTTTTTTTTTTTTTTTTTTTTTTTCAGTACTGGGAATTGAACTCAGAAGCATTTACTTCCGAGCTATATCCCCAGTCCTATTTTTTATTTTTTATTTTGAAACAGGGTCTCACTAAGTTGTGGAGGGCCTCACTAAGTAGCTAAGGCTGCCGCGAACCCAGATCCTCCAGTCTCAGCCTCCCAAGTACTGGGATTACAAGTGTCATATGTTCAGAGCTACCATAATACAGAATCAGAAACACAAAATAAGAACTGAAGGACCCTTGGGATGGCTACTGATTATATAAACAGTTAAACTATTCCTCTTAAAAGTTACTGCAATAATTAAATATTAAATCTAGGCGGAGTGGCACATGCCTGTAATCCCAGTACTTGGGAGGCTGAGAAGGAGAATCACAGGTTCAAGACTAGCCTCAGCAACTTAGCAAAACTCTCAGCAACCTAACAAGATCTGGTTTCAAAAAATAAGTAAATAAAAAGGGCTGGGGGTGTAGATCAGAGGTAGGATGCCCCTGGGTTCAATCCCTAGTACTGAAAGAAAAAACTGAAGTAACTCATCACATGAAAATGAGATGTTTCCTTTCCATTTTGACATCTTGCATCCTAAACAGAAGTTTCTAGTGTTTTTTGTTTTGTTTTGTTTCTATGTAGTAAGGGCCTTTTCTAGCAAAGATTGTGTATTAATCTTAAACTAAGCCAACAGCTTTGGGAAAAGTAGTTCGACAACAAGGGGAAGCCAAAGGTGAGAAATTGAAGGACTGTGTGGGGCAGATTCTAGGCACCAGGAGCTAGGGTATTTGGAAAGGACCCTTGAACATTGGCCTTAAATGGAATAAAGTTCACACTTCATTGCCTTGCTGGCAATGGTACTTTAGAGTAAAGGACAAACTTTGAATGTATTTACAAACACAATTGTATTTGTAGGCTTAAAGAATTAAGCTTAGTTCCTTAGAGTTATGTAGAATGTCTATCTAGCAGCTTTTTATTTATTGGGTTTCCATTAGAGATCATCTTATAAAGTGTCCTGAATATAATCAAGAGATAAAAGGCCCTAAAACAAAATAAGTTACCTGTTGGATGCAGGAGTATACTAAAGATTAAAAAGATGCTCAACTACCACACTCTGTGTTGCCCATGTAGTGCCCAGGAAAGCTGGAAGAGTAAGAACTCTGAGGCCAGTCAGAGCAGACATTGCCACTCCCCGCCCCACCCCTCCTCCCCTCTCCTGAATTCTAGGGGAGCCTGGGCCTTGCCTGCCATCTGGAATCAGCCTGCCTGGGGCTTGGGCATAGTGAACGGCTAGGCACACCAGGCTCAGAAGCAAGATGACAGGCAGCCAGGCAGACTACCTCCTTGCAAGAGCTGTTACTGCTTTGGGGCCATCAAACCCAGGATAAAGCATAGCACCAGTGATGGGTCCTAGCACGTTAGAGACAACGGGGCTATGGGGGGCAGTGCAGTTCACTCTGCACATTTTTACAAAATGTGAACAGAAGCCCAATGAGATCCAGAGGCTTGCTTACAGACAAACTGTGGTGTCATAACAATCTAGCAGCACCAGGCTCACAATAGGTACAAAAATGTGAGTTCCTTCCTTCCTCTTCCCTTTAAAGCCTCTTCCCAGCCAGGCGTGGTGGTGCACACCTGTAATCCCAGTACTTGGGAGGCTGAGATGGGAGATATACAGGTTCTCGGCCAGACTCAGCAACTTAGTGATGCCCTCTGTAACTTAGTGAGATCCTGTTTCAAAATAAAAAATAAAAAAGACAAGGGGTGTAGGTCATAGGCAAAATGCCCTGGATTCAATCCCCAGTACCACAATAATTACTTAATTACTTAATTTAAAATACGGTTTCTAGCTGGGCATGGTGGTGCACGCTTGTAATCCCAGCATTTGGGAGGCTGAGACTGGAGGATCTGGGTTCATGGCCAACCTTAGCTACCTAGTGAGGCCCTCCACAACGTAGTGAGACCCTGTTTCAAAATAAAGAATAAAAAATAGGGCTGGCGGTGTAGCTCGGAGGTAGAATGCCCCTGAGTTCAATCCCCAGTACTGCAAAAAAAAAAAAATACGGTTTCTTCCTTGCCCTTCTCTCCATGTCCAGATTCTCCTGCCATGTTTACCATAGATGTGTGAGGAGGGCCTGCACTGGGAACCACCAGGACGAGTGCCCTTACGCATCCTTAGAACTGCAGAGTGGCCTTTCAGAAGTGGAAGGAAGGGTGGCAATAAACTACAGTACAAACTTTTTGTTTTGGGTGGTTTTTTAGTACTGGGGATCGAACCCAGAGGCATTCTACCTCCAGGCTACACCCCCAGCCTGATTTTATTTCTTATTTGGAAACAGGGTCTCACTAGGTTGATGAGAGCCTCACTAAATTGCTAAAGCTGGCTTTGAACCTGTGATCCTCCTGTCTCAGCCTCCCAAGTACTGGGATTACAAGCATGCACCACCATGCCAGGCTACAACAACTTTTGAAAAATTGGTTCCCCTTAGTATGAATGAAACACATTTATCGATACAAAAAAAGAAAACAAAAATGTACAATGCTACCAGTCAAATATTTGTAATATATATGTGTGTGTGTGTGTGTGTGTGTGTGTGTGTGTGTGTGTGTTTACAATTGAGATGATATTCATAAATCATTAAATTAATTTTTCCTAGTACTGGGGATAAACCCAAGGCCTTGTAAAAGCTAAGTAAGTGTTCTACCACTGAGCTACACTCCCAGCCGTTAACTATTTTGTTTGTTTGTTTTGTGGTACTGGGGATTGAATCCCTTTTTTTTTTTTTTTTTGCGGTACTGGGGATTGAACTCAGGGGCTTTCTACCTCCGAGCTATACCCCCAGCCCTATTTTTTATTCTTTATTTTAAAACCGAGTCTCACTAAGTTGCGGAGTGCCTCATTAGGTAGCTGAGGCTGGCCGCGAACCTGGAACCTCTGGTCTCAGCCTCCCGAATGCTGAGATTACAAGCGTGCGCCACCACGCCCGGCTTGGGATTGTATCCCTTGCTAAATTGCTAAGGGCTTTGTTAAATTGCTAAAGCTGGCCTCAAACCTGTGATCCTCCTGTCTCAGCCTCCAAAGTTCTGGGATTACAGGACTGTGCTGCCATAGCAGGCTTGCCTGAATAGCTTTCTAAAGAGTTATTACAGCTTTCTGATGGCAGCTTGATAAAATTCACTGGATCTGGTTCATCCTTTGATTCAGCAATTTAACTTTGATAATAAGATAATAATGGGCACAATGGTATGGGTATGAGGAAAGGATATTCATCTTAGGGGCGTTCTACCTCTGAGCTACACTCCCAGGTGGCTGAAAGTCTCTCTAAGTTGCGGAGGCTGTGAACCTATGATTCCCCTGTCTCAGCCTCCTAAGTACTGGGAGTACAAGCATGCACCACCATGCCTGGCTCCTTAACCATTTTATTTTATTTTATTTTATTCTGTACTGGGGATTGAGTTCAGGGGCATTCTACCTCTGAGCTATACCCCCCAGCCCTATTTTTTTTAGGGCAGCCTCAGCAACCTAGCAAGACCCTCAGTAACTCAGTGAGACCCTGTTTCAAATAAATAAAAAAGGCTAGGGTATACTTCAGAGGTAGAAGACCATGAGTTCAATCCCCAGTACCAAAAAAAAAAATATATATATATATATATGCACGTATATATGCATATATATGTATATATATGCACATGTATATATGTATATATATGCACATATATATATGCATGTGTGTGTGTGTGTGTGTGTATACGCATACACACTCCCTAGAACATATCCCTCATACACAAGTTCTTTGGCAGACCCCGCTGGAGCCTACATCTCTGGTGGCCATTCTGGCCTAAGTCTTATCCATTAACTTGTCAAAATGTGACAGAAGAACATGGCCAAATTTTCATCAATATTGCCTGCCCTGGCCAAGTCCACACATTGATTGCATGCTTACTCTTGACCTAAATTTAACTGAAAAGAGGGAGTAACATATTAGACTCTGACATGAGCAGATTTGGGATTCATTTATTCAGGTTTTTCATCCTTTGCACAAATACTTTGATTATGGAGGCATGAAAGCTAGTAAAGATTTATTTTTTATTTTTTTGGTACTGGGGATTGAACTCAGAGGCATTCTACCTTCGAGCTACACCCCCAGCCTTATTTTTTATTCTTTATTTTGAAACCGAGTCTCACTAAGTTGTGGAGTGCCTCACTAGGTAGCTGAGGCTGGCCTCGAACCCGGATCCTCAGGTCTCAGCCTCCCAAATGCTGGGATTACAAGCGTGCGCCACCATGCCCGGCTCTTTTATAATTTTTAAGTGAAGTTTTAAGCATTTTTTATTAATAGTAGGGTACTAAGACTGCTTGGTCCTGAAGACTGCTTAGCCTTGAACTTGAGATCCTCCTGCCTCAGCCTTCTGAGTTGTTGGGATTACATGTGTACACAACTATCCCTGGCTCTTAATTACAAATTTTTAAAAAAACTCTCAAGACCTCAATATTAAATTGTGTGTGTGGCACTGGAGTTTGAACCCAAGGGCATTCTACCTCGGAGATACACCCCTAGCCCTATTTTATTTTTATTTTGAAATAAGATCTGGCTGAGTTGATGAGAGTTTCACTACTTGCTGAGGCTGTCCTCAAACCTGAGATCCTCCTGTCTCAGCCTCCCAAACCTGAGATCCTCCTGTCTCATCCCCCAAGTACTGGGATTACAAGCTTGTGCCACCACGCCTGGCTTAATATTACATTTTTTTAAACTTCAAGTTTGGTATTAATACTGATATATTACCATACACTCACATATCTTGGGTTAATTTTTAGAAATAAAAATCAAGAGCTGGGCATGGTAGTGCACGCTTGTATTCCCAGCATTTGGGAGGCTGAGACTGGAGGATCCGGGTTCGAGGCCAGCTTCAGCTACCTAGTGAGGCACTCCACAACTTAGTGAGACCCTGTTTCAAAATAAAGAATAAAAAATAGGGCTGAGAGTGTAGCTCGGAGGTAGAATGCCCCTGAGTTCAATCCCCAGTACCGCAAAAAAAAAAAAAAAAAAAAAAAAAATCAATATTTCTTCTGTGTGTGTGTGTGTCTGTGTGTTACTAAAGATTGAACTCAGAGACATTCTACCTTCGAGCTATACCTCCCTGCCCAATTTTATTCTTGTTTGGAAACAGGGTCTCACTAGATTGATGAGAGTCTCACTACTTGCTAAAGCTGTCCTTGAACCTGCAATCCTCCTGTCTCAGCCTCCCAAATACTGGAATTACAAAAGTGCACCACCATGCCCAGCTAAAAATCAATATTGTTACTAATGGTACATTATAATAGTCTGCAGAAGTTCAGTGTTTATAAATTCATAACATAGCAGGGTGTGGTGGTGCACGCTTGTAAACGCAGTACTTGGGAGGCTGCGACAGGAGGATCACATGTTCAAGGCCAGACTCAGCAACTTGTGAGACCCTGTTTCAGAATAAAGAATAAAATAGGGCTGGGGGTATAGCTCAGAGGTATACTATCTCCAGTACCATCACCACCAAATAATAATAATAATAATAATAATAATAATAATAATAATAATAATAATTTCATAAGAAAAGTTTGCAATGTTGACCTTCAAAATTAGGTTCTTGCCCGGGTGTGATGCCTCCTATCTCAGATGCCTGTGATCCCAGTACTTGGGCTTCTGAGATAGGAGTATCACAGATTCAAGGACAGCCTCAGAAAATAGAGAGACTCTCAGTAACCTAGTGAGACTTCGTTTCAAAACAAAAAATAAAAAAGCCTGGGGTTGTAGCTGGGAGGTAGGATGACCCTGAACAAATAAATAAATAAATTGTAAAATAAAATAAAATTTAGGTTCTTATAAGAAACTTGAAATGTACACTGCTTTGCAGGTTTGATGTATGTAGAGTAAAATCCAGTGCTCCTCAGTGTATGTAAATGTCCCCTACAGAATTGACTAGAAGATAAAATTCATATATAATTAATCCAATTTCATGTTGTCCACCATTAAATACGACATGTATGCTTCCAAAGAACCTATGTATTGGTCATGTAGCCATATGTGAAATATATTTAACCCGATTTTAGCATATATTTAAAGAAAAATATTCTGATATGATTACTGATACTATAGTAAGTTTTGGAAATTATGTAGGTTGTTATAAAGCATGGTGAAGCAATAAAATGAAAAGCAGGAAAATGCTAATATTTCTACAAAAATTTCAAAGCCCCCTCCCCATTCCAATTGACCAACATTCTCTTCTTATAGCTCTGCACTTACTTGAATATAAAAGCTCTTTCTGTTAATATTCAACCTGAAAAATAGTAAAATAATAGAAGTGTAAAGGGGAGTGACATTTTTACCCAATGACTTTCCTGGGTTTTCAGGCTTTTTGTATGCTTGCTTTTGAAGGTTACCCCTTTCACGATTGCCTCCACTGCTGTACCTTTCCATCTTTATACAGTCTTAGAAACCAAGTCCTTATCCTGTATCCCTCCCTATGTGTAAAAATTGTCTAAACAGTAAACAGTGTGTGTGTGTGTGTGTGTGTGTGTGTGTGTGTGTGTGTGTGTGTGTGTTACTAGGGATTGAACCAGGAACATTCTACCTTACAAACTACACCCCCAGCCCTATTTATTTTTTTGCTTTGAAACGGGGTCTTGCTAAGTTGCTAAGGGCTTTGTCAAATTGCTAAGGCTGGCCTCAAACCTGTGATCCTCCTGTCTCAGCCTCCAGAGTTCTGGGATTACAGGACTGTGCTGCCATAGCAGGCTTGCCTGAATAGCTTTCTAAAGAGTTATTACAGCTTTCTGATGGCAGCTTGATAAAATTCACTGGATCTGGTTCATCCTTTGATTCAACAATTTCACTTTGAATAATATATTTATATCCTAATAAGATAATAATGGACACAATGGCATGGGTATAAGGAGAGGATATTCATCTTAGCCTTATGTTGTAATAGTAAAAATTCAGAAGAGCTGGGTACAGTGTCACATGCCAATTATCCCAACTACTCAGGAGGCTGAGGCAGAAGGATCACAAGTTCACAGGCCAGCCTGGGAAACCTAGCAAGACTTTGTCTCAAAATAAAAAATAAAAAGGGTTGGGATTGCAGCTCAGTGGTACCTTAAGAAAAGAAATCAGAAACCATCTAAAGTCTAATAATTCAGAATTGAGTAATGTACGGTATTTTATATTCATTCAATGGATTATCACAAAGGTATTAAAACAATATGGTGCATGGTAAGACTGTGTTATGGGGGCAGCAGTGGAGCTCAATGCACTTGCCTAGCATGTGCAAGGCCTGGGTTTGATTCCCAGCACCACAAAAACAAACAAAAACAAACAACAACAAAGGCTAGTAAGCAGAAAAAGTAGCTTGCAAATAGAATATTTGTAAATACATTGGCATTTTTGTAAAACAAATATGCACACACCCACATATATACACAAAGACAAGCAGCCCAATTTAAATATAGGTGGGGGACTTGAATTATTTCTTCAAAGAAGCTATACGAATGGCCAATAAACACACAAAAATATGTTAGTTATTATGGAAATCAAATCAAAACCACAATGAACTATACCTCACACACATTAGGATGGCTATAATGAAAGAATTGGAAAATAGAAAATGTTGGCAGGGTTGTGGAGAAATTAGAACCCTCATACATTGTTGGTGGGAATAGAAAATGATAAAGCTCCCTTGGGAAACGGTTTGGTGGTTCCTCAACAAGTTAAACATGGAAACACCATGTGATCCAGCAAGTCCACTCCCACAAATACATGTACCTGCATCCCTAGCAGTACTATTACTAGTAGCCAAAGTGTGGAAATAACCCAAGTGCTCTTCAGGGATGAATGAATAAAGGACTTATGGCATATGCATACAATGGGATATTTCTCAGCCTTAAAAAGAAATGAAGTACTGATACAATGATATGGATGGCCCATGGGAATATTATGCTGAATGAAAGAAGCGATTTACAAAAGGTCACTTATATGACTCCATTTAGTGAAATCTCCAGAATAGATAAATCTGTGAGACAGTACAGATTGGTGGTCAAGGATGAGGGGGAGAGGGAGGAATTAATTAGTACAAGGTTTCCTTTTGGGGTGATGGAAGGATTTTGGAACTAAATAGAGGTGGTAGTTGTAGAACATTGTGGAGGTACTAAATGCCACTGAATTGCTCATTTTATTTATTTATTTATTTATTTATTTATTTATTTATTTATTTATTTATTTTGCGGTACTGGGGATTGAACTCAGGGGCATTCTACCTTCGAGCTATACCCCCAGCCCTATTTTTTATTCTTTATTTTGAAACAGGGTCTCACTAAGTTGCAGAGTACCTCACTAGGTAGCTGAGGCTGGCCGCGAACCTGGATCCTCCAGTCTCAGCCTCCCAAATGCTGGGATTACAAGCCCAGCTCTGAATTGCTCATTTTAAAATGGTTAAGGAAGCCAGGTGTGGTGGTGCATGCTTGTAATCCCAGTACTTGGGATCCCAAGGCATGCACTAGCTTGCCTGGTTAGAGAATGATTTTTACAGTTTAACATTTCCTTGATTGCTGGGACCTTCTGAGCACCCACTCAAAGAACCTCCTTTGAGATAGAACAATCCCATTGGAGCTGCATTCCATAAAAGGAAGTCTGGAACCATTTTCTTTTTTATTTCTTTTTTGTGTGTGAAATACTGGAAATGTTTTTTTCCTGGTACTTGGATTGAACCCAGGGGTGCTCTACCACTGAGGTACATCTTCAGCCCTATGTATGTATGTATGTATGTATTTGGAGACTGTGTCTGGCTAAGTTGCCCAAGTTGGTTTTGAACTTGAGATCCTTCTGCCTCAGCCTCCTCAGTAGCTGAGATCACAAGCATGCACTACCATGCTCAGCTTGGAACTATTTTTTCTAGTGATAGGCAGACCACTGCTAGGTGAGTTATGGTCTGATTTCATGGCATCGGACTTAGAGTAGCTTCTAGTAATTTTCAGAAACATGAAGGAAAGCCACCAAACCTGTAATCCCAGTCCTTGGGAGGTTGAGACAGGAGGTTCCAGGACAGCCTCAGCAAGTAGTGAAACTCATCGACCTAGTGAGACCCTGTTTCAAAAATAAAAATAAAATAGGGCTGGGGGTGTAGCTCAGAGGTAAAATGTCCCTGGGTTCAATCACACACACACACATGGAATTCCTCGGGTGTATTCTTCCACCATGAGCTTTGAAGTGTTCGTCTCCACAGGGTTGGTCTCTTGAAGTCAGGATGGAGAGCAGTTAGGTGAGTGCTGGAAACGATCAGATGACAGTCGTCTTCTTATCATCTACCCTAGATTCTTTCTCAGGACCCAATTTTAGCTCCGAACAAAATAAAACCCAGCTGGCATCACTTCAGAGAGTTAAAAGGAGAAAGTCTGAGGAAGATTGTTAAAGGATAAACTAGCAAGATAGAGTCATGATAAAGCTGATCAAAATGACTAACACAGCAAACATTCGCCACCAGTATGAAGACATCTTCTAATCTTTTAAAGCGAGGTTTCAAAATTTTTTATTTTATTTTATTTTAATTTTTAGTACTAGGGATTGACCCCAGAAGCATTCTACCTCTGAGCTTCACCCTCCAGCTCTATATTATTTTTTATTTTGAAACAGGGTCTTGCTGAGTTGCTGAAGCAGGAAATGAAGCTGTCATCCTTCTGTCTCAGCCTCCCAAGTACAGTGGGATTACAGGAATGCACCTCCATGCTCGGCTAAAGGGGATTTTAAAAGAAGCTAGGTGTGCTCCTGCAATCCCAGTACTTGGGAGGCTGAGACAGGAGGATTGCAGATTTTCTCCTGCAATCAACAACTCAGGGAGATGCTCAGCAACTTAGTGAAATCCTGTTTCAAAATAAATAAAATAGGACTGGTATATAGTTGTAGCTCAGAGGTAGAGTGCCCCTGGGTTCAACTGCCAGTACTAAAAAAAAATAAAAATAAAAAAAAAAATAAAAAGAAACCATCTCTACCAAAATGTGGCGGTTGCACGCACATGTTGCACTTTTTGTATTTACTAACTTAAAATTTGTCTAGTGTGACTTCTAACACATAAGAATGGTAATATCAAGACAATAACAACAAAAACAACCAGGGAAAAAGCTCAGCCATCTTTTCTGGGCATTAAAGAACCCCTCAGGTAAGCAGTTTATCTCCTGAGCTGTAAATTCTGCAACAAGGTCGCTTCTGACCCATCTCTCCTTTCATTCAGGCAGGTTCTCTGGATCCTGCCAGATCCTTCCGTCTGTCCCTGCCCAGGACTCAGCCTGACCCAGGACTTCATAGCCAGCACCGGGGGCCTTGTGCCACTGAGGAGGGTACGGTGGCACTGGTCAGACATGCCGTCTTAGGCTCTGCTTGCAGCGGCAGGCCTCTGCAGTGGAGCCAATGGCTCGGGAGGCCTTTGTTTTCCTCTCTCCTGAATTTTTTCTCTTCTACTCTCCAAACTTCTGTGAGCACTGGTGTTGGATCCCCACGCCCAGTCTCCAGGCACCTTGCCGCCAAGCCAAAGTCCTTGTGCAAAGATTCCTATATTCCACTTTCTATGAAAACAGTGGGGAGGAAGCCACAATCCAATTCAAATTGCCTAATTGTTTGCCACTGTGCGGGGATGATGTGGTAACTGTTTTCTAGTAAATGTGTTAGTTCCAGAGGGGGGAGGCTGCTCCTGTCCCTTGATAGCTGTCACCTGCATAGATTCTCACAAGGAAGAGCTTCATGCCAGGTACAGTAGTGCACACCTATAATCCCAGTATTTGGGAGACTGACCCAGGAGCACTGCAGGTCTGAGGACAGCCTCAGCAACTTAGTAAGACCCTCGGCAACCCAGTGAGACGCTGTTTCAAATTAAAAAATAAAAAGAAGGCCCCTGGAGTCAATTCCCAATACAGAAAAAATAAATTAAAAAGGAAGGAAGGAAAAGTTCATTAGTGAATTCGTTTTCTACTGTGACAAATTCTAACATGTTGACATGTGGTTCAGTTCTGAAGCATATACAAGTAATTTCTAGAAACTTAGGTTGACATATTCTTTTTTGTGTGTGACACTGGAAATTGAACATAGGGGCTATATCTCGCCCTTTTTATTTTTTGTGAAACAAGGTCTCACTAGGATACCGAGAGTCAGGCTTAGTTGCTAAGGCTGGATGTGAACCTGTGATTCTCCTGTCTCAGTCTCCCAAGTACTGGGATTACAGGAATGTGCCACCATGCCCCGCTTGGCATATTCTTATTACTCAGTTGCTTCAAGGGGTGTGGTACAATGCTAGCAAGAAATGGGAACATTTTATTACAATTGTAAGAGGAATAAGTTATGAACTTTGAGACCTTGGGAAGAACAGGTGCAGTGAACGCATGCAGTGAATATCCTAATTGGTTCTTTTTTTTTTTTGCGGTACTGGGGATTGAACTCAGGGGCATTCTACCTCCGAGCTACACCCCCAATCCTATTTTTTATTCTTTATTTTGAAACCGAGTCTCACTAAGTTGCGGAGTGCCTCACTAGGTAGCTGAGGCTAGCCTCGAACCCGGATCCTCCGGTCTCAGCCTCCCTAATGCTGGGATTACAAGCGTGCGCCACCACGCCCGGCTCTAATTGGTTCTTTTTTTAAAAAAATTTTTGCTGGGGATGGAACCCAGGGACACTGTACCACTGAACCACACCCCAGCTCTTATTTATTTATTTGTTTATTTATTTATTTGTTTATTTATTTTGGTATTGGAGATTGAATTTAGGGGGGTTCTACATGCTAGGTAAGTACTCTACCACTGAGCTGCACCTCAGCATAACATTAGCTTTTATTTATTTATTTTGGTACTAAGGATTGAACCCTCTACCACTGAGCTACATCTCAAGCCCTTTTTATATTTTGTTTTGAGACAGGATCTGGCTAAATGCCTAGGCTAGCCTGGAACTTGCAATCCTTCTGCCTCAGTCTCCTAAGTAGTTGGGATTACAGGCACAATTAACTTTTGTTTGTTTATTTGTTTTTGGTACTGGGAATTGAACACAGGAGCATTCTATCTCCAATCTATACCCCAGCCCTTTTTATCTCTTATTATTTCTTATTTTGAAACAAGGACTCATTAAGTAGTTGAGAGTCTCTCTAATTTGCTGAGGCCAGCCTTGAACCTACAATCCTCCTGTCTCAGCCTCCCAATTACTGGGTTTACAGGCATGTGTCACAGTACCCAGCTACAACATTAGCTTTTAGAGTACAAGTCCTTCAGTCCCATTAACACCTAAAGATAACTTCATTAATGTCATGAAATCTCCCAGGGCCCAGCACTCTCCCTCTGGCTGCCTCTGGGCCTCTGTGTGTCATTCACACCCTCCAAGGAGCAGCCCCTGGGCTCTCAGGATGTGCAGAGCTGCAAATAGCAGGGATAGCTGCGGCAGGAGGTGGCGGCCCAGGGGCCCAGGCGGTGGACCAGCTCTGCCACCACGGGAGCCAAGGCCTGCCCAGCCTCCTCTTGCCCCTGGACCAACCTGCAGGACCCCAAGTGCAAGCAATGGCTTTTATTTTCTTATCTGTGCACACCTGGTGATGGGAGGTAGAGGAGGAAGAAGAGGGCATGTGTCCCGACATGTTTCCTACTGGTTCCAAGCCTGTCTCAGTCATAGGTCAGCACCAAAAATGACCTCTCACATACTAAAGGGGACACAGAGGCAAAGGGGTGACAAGACTTCCTGCGGAGAGTGGGTTCACAGGGAACCAGCAATCCAGCAGAGTGCTGGGCTCGGTGTCTGGCCTTCCCATGGTTTCCTAAGTCCTTCTACATTACCTCCTGCATGGTTTTGGTTTGTTTTCCATACTAGGGATTGAATGTGGGGTTGTGCTACCACTGAGCTACATCCTCAGCCCTTTTCATATTGTATTTTGAAACAGCCTTGCTAAGTTGCCCAGGATGGCCTTGAACTTGCCATCCTCCTGCCTCAGTCTCCCCAGTTGCTAGGATTACAGGAGAACGCTGTAGAGCCAGCTCCTTCACTGTGTGTGTGTGTGTGTGTGTGTGTGTGTGTGTGTGTGTGTGTGTGTGTTGAGCCCAGGGGCATTCTAACTCTGAGCTCTATCCCAAGCCCTATTTTAGTATTATTTTGAAATGGGGTCTCACTAGGTGGATGAGCATCTCACTATTTACTGAGGCTGTCCTCAAACCTGCCATCCTCCTATCTCAGCTTCCCAAGTACTGGGATTCCAGTTGTGCACCAGCACACCCAGTTGTCTTCTGTCACTTATCAGACTCACATTCTTCTCTGGCCACTTTCGTACATACAACCATATAAATACAATGTTCCTTAGTATCCTCACAGTATAGATTTCAGGACATCCTGCAGACACCAAAATCTGTACATACTCAAGTATCTTGTGTCTTGTATAAAACGACACAGTATTTATATAGAATCTCACAATCTCCTAGCAGCTTAAATTTATTAATGTGTGGTACTAGGGATTGAACCCAGGGACATTCTACCTCTAAGATACACCCCAGCCCTCTTTTAGTTTTCACTTAGGAACAGGATCTTGCTAAGTTGCTGAGAGCCTCGCTAAGTTGCTGAGGCTGGCCTCAAACCTGTGACCCTCCTGTTTTAGCCTCCCAAGTACTGGGATTACAGGCTTGCGCTACCGTACCTAGCTTCCCGTCAACTTCAAATCATCTCTAGATGATTTATAACACCAATACAGTATACATGCAATGTGGGGGGGGGGTTATAGAGTGTGGGAATAATGACAAGAAGAGTCTGCACATGTTTGGTACAAATGAAATTTTTTTCAAATATTTTTTCATGTGGTACTGGGGATTGAACCCAGGGCACTCTACCACTGAGCCATACCCCGAGCCCTTTCTATTTTTATTTTTAAAATTTTGAAATAGTCTGTCTAAACTGCTGAGGGTTTTGCTAAGTTGCTGTGGCCTCAAACCTGTGATCCTTCTATCCCAGTCTCTCAAGTACTGGGATTACAGGTGTGTCCACCACACCTGGCTGGGAATTTTTCTTTTAAAAAAGGAAATGTCAACAGACTAAAATGCCTCCCCTTGTTTTGTCACATGTGGTGGGAACAGGGATGGGGCCCAGGCCCTCACCTTTCCCAAAAGAAAGCAGGAGAGGTGGCCCGAGAGGCGTGGAGCAGAGTGGGTGTCCTGGGCTTCCCTCTTCTAGAAGGGTCTCAGACATTTGTTTATGCCACGTCTACATGGGTGTTGGATACTGCAGGGGACAAGGGGTCCCAGCCACACTGAGTCAGAGGGCGGATGGTGGGTCCTTTGGGAATGTGGATTGGCTTCCTCAGGGCCCTGGCTGGCATAGGGTGCAGTTCTGGGCCGTTTCAAGGCCTTGGCAGCTGGAGCCCTGAGCATGGGTCCTGCATCCAGTCTCCCCTGGGAACCGACCTGGTGGGGTGCAAGATGGAATTGCCTGTCGTCTCTCCCCACTGGTGGTGGCGCCTGGTGTGAGTGACACCTCAGATGGACAAAAACTGCTCTCCTGAGGCCAGTATGTGGAACAGAGCCGGAGCTGGCTGTGGGAGGCCCTGACTGTGCTCCTGTGGTTGGCCTGGGTCCTGGGGGAGCTTCTTGGGAAATTCTGAGTTCTTCTCTCAGCTTTTATGAGAAAAGGGGAGACAAGACACAATTTAGAAATGACTGTATGGTACCCTAACTGTACACAGGAAGCTGCAAATGACTGTGATATTGCATTATATTTTCATCTTTCTTTCTTCTTGTTTTTTTGCTCTGCAACAAAAAAAAGTTAATGTTTATAACTTAAATGTTAAGAATTCAGCTAGTAATCAGTAACACAAGTTTCTTAAGGGCATTACCTAAAAAAATAAAGCTTTTTCTTTTTGGTACTGGGATTTAAATCCAGGGGTATTCTACCTATGAGCTATACTCCCAACCCTTTTTAAATTTTGATTTGGAAACAGGGTCTCGCTAAGTTGTGGAGAACCTTACTAAGTTGCTGAGGCTGGCCTCGAATCTGCGATCTTTCTGTCTTAGCCTCCCAAGTACTAGGATTATAGGCACGCACCACCACTTTGGGCTAAAAATTTTTAAATAAGCCCATACAGGTGGACAGGTCAACAGTAAAGACTTTATGAAATAGTATGATTTGTACTGTTAAGTACAAATTAAGTCCTTATTCAAGCTGGGTGTGGTGGCGCACACCTATAATCCCAGTACTTGGGAGGCTGAGACAGGAGGATCACAGGTTTGAAGCCAGCCTCGATAACTCAGTGAGGCTCACATCAATTTAGTGAGACCCTTTTTCCAAATAATAATAATAATAATAATAATAATAATAATAATAATAATAATAATAATGGGGCTGGAGGTGTAGCTCAGAGGTAGAAGGGTCCTGGGTTCCATCCCCAGTATCACACACACAAAAAAGTTCTTATTAATTTCAGTTAAATTTGAAATACGCTTCAGCAAACATACGTGTTTCCTCCAAGTGGATGCTTTGGTTAGGTTTTCTTTCTGTTGCTTATGAGCCTTTTAGGTCAGCCAAAAATCCCGTGAGAGCAAGAGCAAGACAGGGAGAGAGCGAGATCTTAATGTGGAATATTAACTTCTCTGTCTACTATATCTGTAAAGCCTGGCCTACCTCTCTCCCAGGGGTGTCAGAAATCACTTTTGTGTGCTCTTTTGAGAGGCCTTGGCATTCAGAAACATAGAAAAGTGAAATAAACCAATGCCCCCAGAGATAAGACAACAAAGTCCAAAGACCTAAAGAAGCAGAGTTCTAAGTCATTGGTTATAAAAAATCGGCTGGGCAGCTGGGTGTGGTGGCACACACTAGTAATCCCAGTACTAGGGAGGCTGAGATTGGAGGATCACAGGTTCACAGCCAGCCTCAGCTACTTAGTGAGGCCCTCCACAACTTAGTGAGACACTGTTTCAAAATAAAGAATAAAACATAGGGCTGGGGCTGTAGCTCAGAGGTAGAATGCCCCTGGGTTCAATCCCCAGTACCGCAAAAAAAAAAAAAAAAAAAAAAAAAAAAAATCAGCTGGGCACAGGCACTGTAGTCACACTCCTGCTGCAATGACTCTCACTTGACCCCCGGCTGGTTAGGCTTCCCTCCGGAAGTATTCAACTTCCTGTGCCTCAACTTCCCAGTTTGTAAACCCTGCACAATTATCTTTGACTTCCTAAGGCTTGGCTGGCCTGTGTGGGGATTAATAAAGTAACCCACGGGAATTGCTTGGCACGTGCATGGCATTTGGTAAGAGCTCAGTAAGTAGTTACTGTTGTTTGTAGTAATAGCAAATTATGTAATAAATTATTAGCTTATAATAATTATTGCTGTATTATTACAAAGTCTCATTCTTTTCTTCTCTAATTTAGGCTCCATTTTAATGCAAAGCATAGTGCAGCAGCTTCATTGCTATTTGAACTTTATGGCAGAGCTTAGCACAGTGGCAAATGCTTGTAATCTCAGTACTTGAGAGGCTGAGACAGGAAGATGTGAGGTTGGAGTGCATCTTAACTCAGGCGGGACCAGTTTAAAAAAATAAATAAAAAGAGGGCTGAGGGTGTTCAGAGGTAGAACATCCTTAGGTTCAATCTCCCATGTAACACACACACACACACACACACACACACACACACACACACACACACACAGAACTTTATAGCAGTGGTTGCCTGTCTCTGAATCCTCTGGGAAGTGAGGCATAGGTCTCACCAGGGGTTGTGACTGATTCATCTGGGGTATGGCCTGGGCTTTGGAAGCTTTAAAATTCTCTTGCTGATTCTAGCATACAGATGCTTCTCCATCTAGACAGGGTTCTGTGCTGATTCAAAAATATCGTAAATAAAAAATGCATTGGACACCCCTAGCCTACTGAGCACCCTAGCTCAGCCATGCAGCACACGGCAGAGTTGATGGTTTCTCCTGGTCATCACAGGGCTGACTGGGAGCTGTGGTCACTGCTGCATCCCAGTGAGAGAGAAGATGGGACTACATAGCACCAGTCTGGGAAAAGATCTAAATCCAAATTCCAAGCATGGCTCCTATTGAATGTGAATTACTTTCATACCACTATAAAGTCAAAAAGTTGTAAGTTAAAGACCATCTGTTGAGCCAAAGTGGGAGACTTAGACTTTTTGGTGTGGATGTAGTCCAGAGAGCAAAACAGATGTAAACATAGTTTATATCAAATTATATGTATTCTGAGCTACTAACTTGACTCACTTTTTAGCTACCCAAATCAGCGAATCAGTCTTCTTCTTCTTTTTTTTCCACCAAACTTATAGGGTTTTGGTTTTATTTTGCTTTGCTTTCCTCCCCCCATCCCATCCCTTTTGGTGATACTAGGGATTGAACCCATGGACATTCTATCTCTGAGCTACTCCCCCAGTCCTATTTTATTTATTTATTTATTTATTTATTTATTTATTTATTTATTATTTTTTGCGGTACTGGGAATTGAACTCAGGGGCATTCTACCTCCAAGCTATACCCCCAGCCCTATTTTGTATTCTTTATTTTGAAACCGAGTCTCACTAAGTTGCGGAGTGCCTCACTAGGTAGCTGAGGCTGGCCGCGAACCCGGATCCTCTGGTCTCAGCCTCCCGAATGCTGGGATTACAAGCGTGTGCCACCACGCCCGGCTTATTTTTTATTTTGAAATAGGGTATAGCAGGTTGCTGGGGGCCTTGCTAAGTTGCTGTGGCTGACCTCAAATCTTTTTTTTTTTTTTTTTTTTTTTTTTTTTTTTTTTTTTTTT
>PVLC010031316.1:0-19021 GCA_004027655.1 Graphiurus murinus
CAAGTGTCTGCTGATGGACGAATAAACAGTGTCACACAAACGTGCAGGAGAGTATCATTAAGCCTTAAAAAGGAAGGAAATTCTGACACGGGCTACAGGGGGATGAACCCCGGAGACAGTCGGCTATGAAATAAGCCAGTCACAAAAGACAAGTACCCATGATTCCCCTTGTGTGAGGGGCCGAGAGCATTAAAATCCATGGGGACAGGAAGCCGGAGGGGCCTGGAGAGAAAGGTGTATGGAGAGTTACTGTCTGCTGTACACAGAGTTTCAGCTTGGCAAGACCAAGAGATCCGGAGGTGGCTGGTGGTGATGGTCTCACGATGACATGAATGTGCCGCCAGCCACTTGGACTGGACACCGACAGATGGAAAAAATGATACGTTTTATGAGATGCAAATTTTACCACGATTACATTAAAAAAAAAAAAAAGCTGCCCCCAAACAAGTCTGTTGTGACTTTAACAAGACAATAAATTAGAAATTTCTGTCTACGAAGATCAGCCACTACTGTCTCTTCTCTGGCAAGCATACTTCCCTCCATGCCAATTTTTAAGAAGGTTTTTTTTCTCTTCTTTTTTTTTTTTTAATAAGGTCCATTAGTTCGACAAGCAGATGTCGCAGAGCTCATCCCCTGGTCTTGGAGCGCTTGCCTCCTGAGGCACCAGACCAAACATCTCTGCCCAACATCCATCACCATTCCAAGCAATCATCCTGACAACCTTGCAGCCCTGGAACTTAATTCAAGCCACCTGGGGTGCTGGACGCGCCTGAGTTAAATGCCTCTGGACATCCCGGGCCTTCTCTCCTCGCCAGGCAACGGTTGCCATGGTAACCCTCAGGCCTGGTTTAGGGGTGATTCCCTCTAACATTGATTGAACATGAAATCCACTGGCGTCTGGGTATTCTCAAAAGAGAACACGGCCAAAGGTTGCCCATTTTCTTGTTTGTGGAACCTTCGTGCTGGAAAGAATCTTAGGAGACATCTTAGTCCAATATCCTCACGTGAAAGATTTTTTTTAAAAATTGAGACCCGGAGAGAAACACACCACATGTTGTGTGCATATATGTTCCTATGATCCTATCCCTTGTTATGATGTACAATTACAATGCACTGTACAATTAAACTGTATTTAAAAAATAAATTAAGCCAGGCATGGTGGTGCACGCTTGTGATCTCAGTACTCGGGAGGCTGAGACAGGAGGATCACAGGTTCAAGGACAGCCTTAGCAAGTAGTGAGATATATAGATAGATAGATAGATAGATAGATAGATAGATAGATATAGATATAGATATAGATATAGTGAGATATAGATATAGTGAGATATATATATATATATATACACACACACACACACACACACACACACACATGGCTATGGGTATAACTCTGAGGTAGAATGCCCCTGAGTTCAATCCCCAGTACCCCCCAAAATAATTAACTTAAAAAATTGAGACCGCCGGGCGTGGTGGCGCACGCTTGTAATCCCAGCATTCGGGAGGCTGAGACCGGAGGATCCAGGTTCTCGGCTAGCCTCAGCTACCTAGTGAGGCACTCTGCAACTTAGTGAGACACGGTTTCAAAATAAAAAGAATAAAAAATAGGGCTGGGGGTGTAGCTCGGAGGTAGAATGCCCCTGAGTTCAATCCCCAGTACCGAAAAAATAAATAAATAAATAAATAAAAAAAATTGAGACCCATAAAATTTAAGTGATTTGCCCAAGGTCATATAGCTAGTCTGTGGAAGGGCAAAGAAAGAAGCCTGAGCCCCCGCTTCCCATTCTGGGGATCATCACACTCTATCTATGGATATTTCCCGCATCCACACCCAGAGACTTCTCTCTAGCCATTTTACTCGCAGTGCACTGTGCTTCTGAGCCTGCAAATCCCACAGCCCTAAATCAACAGGTGCTTCCCTGAAGGTCACAATCCACTGAGGGCCACAGGCGATGCCAGACGTCTATCTGGGTCCCCAGCCACGCTCAAGGAAACCCAGGAAGACCATGCGGTTTGACTCCCTGACTGAAAAGACTCCTAGGGGCACTTTGAGGGAGGGATTCCGCCGGCCTCCCTGGAAACCCTGAAGCACAGAGTCCCCTCTCTCCTTGCTGGGGGCAGGCACGGGCTTGGCGCCTGAGGCATTGGTCCCAGAGCTGTGCCAGCTTCTAGACTGAAACGGAAACATCGGCAGAGGGCGCTGGGGCAGTGCCACCTACCGTGGTCCTTGACCAGCGCCTCCATCTCCTCCTGGATGCCCTTGTGCCACTCGGTGATGTCCACGTGCAGAGAGTAGTCGCAGCAGGACTTGCTATCAGCCCACTCCCTCCACTGGTCGAAGGCGGCCAGCAGGCTTGTCCCGGGCTCAGGAACGACATGATCAACTAGGAGAAAACAGACAGGCATTGTCACCCACGGGAAACGCACGGGCCACAGCCAGCGGCTGTTTTCCCACTTGTACCCTGGCTTCGGCTCCCTGGGTTCTCGTGTGAGACAAGGATCTCCAAGCCAGCGTCTAGGAATGCACTTAAGCCAGCTAAGAGCTCACGAGGGAGAAAGGAGAGAACTTGGCCTGGGATGAGGCCCCAGCGAAACCACGCATGAAACGGCCCAGATCTGATTTCCCAACTCAAAGTCTCCGAAACCTGGGGCGCGTCTCCCGGACAATGAGTCCTTATGGGCATCGCCAGTGTCGCAGGCCCGGCCAGAGGAGCCAAACCCTTCTTTGTGCTGATAGCTGCAGGGAGGCGCCCCCACCAGACGGCAAGGCACTGCAAGGGCTGGAGCACAGCCACGCGGGCTGGGCCCTTCCAAACGCCCGGGCAGCCCACTCTCTCATGACTGCTCAAGTTTCTGTAGCATAATACCACGCTACAATTTAAGGGAAATCTTTCATCTTAAGAGTTCAACGCTTTTTAAAGCTGTGGTTGTTGTTATACTCTTATTGAGGTAGGCTGAACAACGGACCACAATCTCAGGCTGCCCTGAGTTCATTGTCTGGCTCCAACATTTCCCCACCAGGTACCCTTGGGTAAACTACTTAATCTCCCTGCTGGTTTAAAATGGGGACAACATTACCCAGCACACACATGTGTTATGAGGATTAAATGAAGACAGCGTATTTATCAACCTTATGTTGTTCCCCGATTTAAATCCCCCCTTCACTTCACATAAAGATTAAAGTCCCCATAGCCAGGTGTTACGGTGCACACCTGTAATCCCAGTATGGAGGAGGCTGTCGAGACAGGTGGATCCCAGATGGAAGGACAGTCTCAGCAACATAATGAGGCCCTCCGCAACTTAGTAAGACCTTGTTTCAAAATTTAAAAAAAAAAGGACTGGGGGTGTGGCTCAGAGATAGAACGCCCCTGGGTTCAATCCCCAGTACCACAAGGATAAGAAAAAGAAAAGATTCAAGTCCTCCACAATGTAACCCAAACCATCCCTGCCTTCTGCTGTGATTCCCAGTTACACAGGCCATCTTCCGGCTGCTACACCAGCCTGCTCCCTCCCACCAAGGGCCTTTGCAGATGCCATGGTCGCTCCTAGCTGTTGGAACGCTCTGGCCCGGCCACCATGATGACAGGAGCCTTACTAGAACTACCATCACCCAGCTTCTGTACAGAAAATGCTAATACAAGTGAAATGATTTGTCCAAGGTTAACTTGAACTTGTGCAAACATAAAGATCAAGCCGAGGACTCTAAACGCCTAAAGCAATGAGCCATTCCTCCTAAATAAAATATTAGACTTTCTATTCCTTGGGAAGCAATGCTGGGCTAAGAAAACGCCAGCCTCGGCAATGCTGGTGAGCTCAGATTTCTGAAACGGATCAAATCTTGCAGATGCTGCTGAACTGTGATCAACTGAGCTGGGATTTATATATGCCAGGAATACGGCCATCTGATACACGAGTTATTCTGGCCTGATCATTACAAATGGTATACATGTACTGACTGTCACGGCGTACCCTGTGAGTGTGTACAACCACTATGCGTTCGTTAGAAATAAAAGAGATATTTAAAAAATACGGCCAATGAAGCTAAATTTTCCTTTTGACAGAATCTACTTTTTTATAAGTATTTGTAGGTGTTAGTATAAAATGCTAGTCTATGTAGTTGAACAGGTACATACATATCTGGCATCTGTAATATGATAACATTTTCTAAGGACAGCAAAAAAAAAAAAAAAATGATACTCATTTTAAACGCGAGCCTGTTCCATTGGTAAAAATGCTAACACAGGAATTCCAACAAAATTCTGGTTCCTCTTCCCCCTCTGTGCCCCAGGTTGCCCCTGAAGCCAAAAGGGACACCAGTTTGCAGCGATCCATTTGGACTGTCTCTGTGGCCATGCCCCTGCCTCTCCTCCCACCAGCCCTCTAAACCCCTCTCCTGGCAGCCGGTGAATCTCTGAGAACCTTGCATCAGATGCCGCTGGTCTCCCGCCAACTCCTGTAGAGTCAACTGCAAACTCCTTCCCTGGGCCCCAGCTCACCCTCCACGGCGCTCTCCGTGCCCACCTGCCGCCACCCACGGCCACCCTGAGGCCCTTCCCGGACCCACCGGAGGCCCTCCTCCTCTCTGGAAATGCGTTCCCCTTGCTCTGCAGCCCCTTCTGCTGGGGGGCGGGGCAGGGGGTGGGAGAGTGGCATCACTATTTGCAATAGTGTCCAAAGGAGCATCACTATTTACTCCCCCGTCCATACACACGCGCACGCGCACACACACACACACACACACACACACACACACAAACTCCTCAGAGCTCTTCCAGACAAGGGCAGAGCTCAAGGCATTGGGAGACAGTCTCTCTCGGCTCCCACGTCCCACTGAGCAGGACCCGGCGGGGGGCCCTTGGTATCTGTGAGGCACTGGACCCCGGCCTCTACCCCTAGGAGACCAAAATCCACAGATGCTCAAATATATATTTCCCTTATATCAAATAGCAGAGTAGTTGCATAGAACCTACACACATCTTCCTGTGCAGTGTGTGTGTGTGTGTGTGTGTGTGTGTGTGTGTGTGTGTGTGTACGAGCGTGTGCTGGGGATAGTATCCAGGGCCTCTGAGTCTGCAGGTGTAGAATCCTAGAATACAAAGACCGGTCTGTACTCTCCTAGCACCAGGCAGCGTTACCTGCTCAAGCCCACGGAGCCCTCTGCTCTGCTCGGCGCCGCCCCGCCCGGCCCTCCGCCACCGCCACCTGCCAGAGGGCACGGGGTACAGGAGGAAATTGCTTTCTTTAAAGATAACGCCGGGCGTGGTGGCGCACGCTTGTAATCCCAGGACTTGGGAGGCTGAGACCGAAGGATTGCAGGTGCGAGGCCAGCCTCAGCTACTTAGTGAGGCCCTCCACAACTTAGTGAGGCCCTGTTTCAAAATAAAGAATAAAAAATAGGGCTGGGGGTGTAGCTCAGAGGTAGAGTGTTTCAAAATTCATATCAAAGTCAATCACTAAACTGAACTTGAGAAGGAGGGAGGGGGAGGGAGTGGGGCGGGAATTGGGGAAGGGTTAAGTGAGAGATGTGTGCATGTATGCCTCTACCAGCTTGTACCTAACAAAGGTGTATGATTACAATACACCAATAAAAGTAAAATAAAATAAAAATAAAAAGGGTAGGTGATGTAGCTCAGAGATAGATTGCCCCTGGGTTAATCACTAGTACCAAATAAAGCAGCAACAGGAATAAAATAATGATAAAGAAGGAAAACAAAGCCAGATGTGGTTGGGCACACCTATAAGCCCAGGACTTGGGAAGCTGAGATAGAAGGATCCTAGGTTTGAGGCCAATCTCAGCAACTTAGCAAGACCCTTGTTCCAAAACAAAAATATAAAATAAAGCCAGAAGTATAGTTTAAAGGTAGACTGCTCCTGGGTTCAATTCCCAGCCCAAAAGAGGAGGAGGAGGAGGAGGAGGAGGAGGAGGAGGAGGAAACATTGGTAGATCATAAAATGAAACCAAGAATACGGCCTGTGGGTATGTGTTCACATGTAAGTGTGCCTACGTATGTGTATGCATGTAAATGTGTGTGTGTGTGTGTGTGTGTGTGTGTGTGTGTGTGTAGATAACATTTAGCCTTCCACACTGGCTACATTTAGAGTCAGGCTCTCCAGCCAACATAAATAAGGACGCCTGATATGTTCGGCTGATCTATTTCCTTTGGGATTAAAAAACAAATCCTTTCTCAGGAGAAGAACAAGAGCTGCTGATGCCAAGATCCACAAGCTCGCGGTTATTGAACAATCATTTCCCCCTATTGATTTATGATGACTTTTTAAAAACATTTTAATATTAGGATTATTAGATAAAGTATTTAATAATATTTTTAAATGTGTACCCACATGACAGAGAAACAAGCCCAGGCCTCTAGCCCTAGACTATTTTTCTTTTGTTCCATTTATCTGTCAGTTACTAAATATAGCAGCTTCTTGCTTGATACATTTTAATATCTGGTGGTAAAGTTCCCCTTTATTACTTTTTTTTTTTTCAGTGCTGGGGATGGAACCCAGGACCTTGTATAACACTAAGCAAGGAGTCTACCACTGAGCTATACCCCCTAGCACTTTTTTTTTTTTTTTTTGGTACTGGGGGTTGGACCCAGTGGTATTCTAGCTCTGGGCTATGCCTCCAGCCCTTTTTATTTTTTATTTTGAAACAGGATCTTCTTAATTTCTAAGAGTCATGCTAAGTTGCTGAGGCTGGCCTTGAACCTGAGATTCTTCCGTCTCAGTTTCCCAAGTACTGGGATCACAGGTATACACCACCACACATGGAAAAACCAAAAGTATATATATATATATATATATATTTTTTATATATATATAAAAGCTCATTTCAATCTGGGCACTGTGGCACATGCCTGTAATGCCAGTACTTGGGAGGCTGAAACAGGAGGAACGCAGGTTCAAGGACAGCCTCAGCAACTTAATGAGGCTCTTAGCAACTTGGTAAGAGCCTGTTTCCAAATAAAAATTTTAAAAAATGGACTAGGGGTGTGGCTCGGAGGTAGAATGTCCCTGGGTTCAATAACCAGCACCACCAAAAAACAGAAGAAAAGAAAAGAAGAAGCTCATTTCCTCCTTAAGATTCGTTTCCCTTCTTCACCTAAGAAGTCGGAGAATTCAACCTGCGCACATCCACTCCTCCACCGGCTCGAGCCAGCACCTGCTGGGACTGTGCCTCCAACACCCTTGCACACGGTGGGATGGCTGCCAAGGACACCCTCAGACCAGTGACGGACCCCACAACTCCAAATCCTGAGGGGTTAGCAGATCACCCTGGGTTACGCTCTCAAATTTCAGGTACCCGAGAGCAGCCTTGAGTGCTTATTAAAACGGGGCTGGTGGCCTTCCCCCAGGGCTCCTGACTGGTAGTCAGGAGTGTGTGTGTGTGTGTGTGTGTGTGTGTGTGTGTGTGTGTGTGTGTGTTACTGGAGATTGAACCCAAGGGCATTCTACCTCTGAGCTACACCCTCAGCCCTATTTTTAAATTTTTATCTTGAAACAGGGTCTCACTAAGTTGTAGAGTGCCTCACAAAGTTGCTGAGGCTGGCCTCGAACCTGTGATCCTCCTGTCTCTGCCTCCCCAGAACTAGGATGACACGCCAGGCTGGTAATCTGCATTGCTGGTAATAAGCAATGGAGGAGGTGTCCTGGCTCACTCTGAGTACGTGGCTTCCCACCGGCTCCTCCTCCCGCCTGCACTCACTCAGGCCTGTGGACTACACGTCAGTCACCTATGACACCAACGTCAGCCTCCCTGCCTGCTGCACCGTGGCTCCCTCCTGGACATGTAGGTGTGGAGCCAGTGCTAGGGTCAGGGACCCTTGAAAACTCAGGACCCAGATGCAGCCAAGCGCTTCAGGGAGACAGACATGCTTCCTCCAAGAGCCGGTAACACCCGGAACCGTGTCCCTGCGACGCTGGCACGTGCTTTCCCACAGTCTTCTGCCCCCCAAGCTCTCCTGGGAGCAGCTGCTCCAGAGAACAGGGCAGAAGGTCACCTCACTTCCGGAGGCAGCAGAGTCCCTGCTAAGGACATAAGCCTGAAAAACAACTAGCGCTGGTCTCACGGGACTTGTCTCTGGTGACCTTCCTAAGCCATCAGCCTCTGCAAGAGGGGAAGCTCAGCTACCGGCCATTCACTAGCAGTGACAAGAGGGGGACACTGGAGCCAAAGTGCCCATGGCCCAGGTCCGCTTCCTTCTGCTGTCCTCCTTGCTGCGGTCAGCCTCTGCGACTCCATTTCTTCACCTGAAAAACACTGGCGTGAAACTGCCTGTTGTGCAAGGCTGCAAGAAGGGTGCAGCAGGAAGCCGGGCACAAGGGCACACACCTGTAATCCCAGTATTTGGGAGGCTGAGACAGGAGGATCCCAGGTTTGAAGCTAGCCTCAGCAACTTAGGGAGGCTGCCAGCAACTTGGCGAGAACCGGTTTCAAAGTAAAAAGCGCTGGAAGTATAGCTTAGAGGTAGAATGACCCCTGGCTTCAATACCCAGGAAGAAAAAGAAAAGAGAAGAAGAGAAAAAGGAAAAAGGTGTGAAGGACCAGTGAATGAATCCAGGTGTGGTGGTCCATATCTGTGCTCCCAGTACCTGGGGGAGGGAGAGAAGAGGAGTACAGGTTTGAGGCCAGAGCTCGGTAACTCAGTGAGACCCTGTTTCAAAATAAAATAGGTCTGAAGGCGTAGCTCAAAGGTAGAATGTCCCCGGGTTCAATCCCCAGTACCAAAACAAAAACCAAAAAAAGGGGCATTGGAACAGGCCCCTACTGGCTGTCAGCCCGCAGGGTTCCAGACCGGAAGCGGCAGCAGGGAGCTGGTGGAAGACTGGGGACCTGCTTTGTGGGGAGCCAAGAAGGAGCCCCGGGGCAACAGCCCGCTGAATCTGGAAGTTACAGGAAGGATCTAGAAGCCCTTTTCTCTGAACGCCACTGGCTATCTTCAGAGGTCTATTACAAATTGTCCATCCATATTGCAAGAATCCAAAATGCTCCAAAATCCGAAACAAGAGACCACAAGTAGAAAATGCCACCTCTGACCCCAGGTGACAAAGCCCCAGTCATAATGCAGGCACACCAAAACATTGCGTAATGTCACCTCCAGGCTGTGTATACATGAAGCTTAAATGAATTTCATGTCTCGACTTGGGTCCTCTCCCCCAACGTCTCATTATGCAAATGCACATATTCTAAAATTTGGAACTTGTCTGGTCCCAAGCATTTCAGATAAGGGGTATTTGTCTTGTATTACTTCTATTAAAAATTGTCAATGCAGCAAGGCATAGTGGTGCCCAATTGGGAGGCTGAGACAGAAGGATCACAGGTTCAAGACCAGCTTCAGCTACTTAGTGAGGCTCTCCGCAACTCAGGGAGACCCTGTTTCAAAATAAAGAATAAAGCCAGGCATGGTGGCACACGCTTGTACTCCCAGTACTCGGAAGGCCAAGACAGGAGGATCCCGGTTCATAGCCAGCCTCAGCTACTTAGTGAGGCCCTCTGAAACTTGTGAGACCCTGTTTCAAAATAAAGAATAAAAATTAGGGCTGGTGGCATAGCTCAGAGGTAGAATGCCTCTAGGTTCAATTCCCAGTACCACACACACAAAAAAAATTGTCAAAGGACCTACTTTTTTGGTGCTACTAAGGATGGAACCCAGGGGCATTCTACCTCTGAGCTACATCCCCAGCCCTATTTTTTATTTTTTATTTTGAAACAGGGTCTCACTAAGTTGCTAAGACTGATCTCAAACCTGCAGTCCTCCTGTCTCAGCCTCCCAAGTACTAGGATTGCAGGCATGTGCCCATCATGTCCGGCTAGGACCCTACATTTTTTAACAGATTGATGGATATATAATTCATATGCTACACTACACTACATGACACAATTCACCCATTTAAGGGTACAATTCAATGGTTCTTAGTCTATTCAAGAATCTACAAAATCATCACCACAATCTAATTTTAGAATGGCACCCACAAAAGAAACCCTGTACCCATTAGCAGCCCCTCCTCTGCCGTTGCTCCCAGTCCTAAGCGACCACGGGTCTGCTCTGTATCCATGGAGACCGTGCCTCCTAGACCTTTCGCATAAATGGATTCATAGACTCTGTGGGCTTCTGTGCCTGGCTGTTTGTACTTAGCATAATGCCTCCGAGGCTCCTCCGAGCTGCAGCACAAGGCAGTCCCCGGTTCCTTTGGACCCCTCCAGGCACTCTATTTTCATGGTGACTGCACACTGGCAAAGCGTCAAGATGCAAAGAAACAAGCCGTTCCTTGGAAATTCACACAGAGGGCCCCTTTGCAGTTTATAGCATTTAAAAGACCCTAAATGTTTAAACTTTTTTTTTTTTTGAGGTCATTGTAAACTCATATGCAACTTTAAGAAATGCTACAGAAGCTGAGCGTGGTGGTGCACGCTTGTAGTCCCAGTACTTAGGAGGCTGAGACTGGAGGATCTAGGTTCATGGCCAGCCTCAGCTACTTAGTGAGGCCCTCTGCAACTTAGTGAGACCCTGTTTCAAAATAGAGAATAAAAAATAGGGCTGGGAGTGTATCTCAGAGGTAGAATGCCCCTGGGTTCAGCCCCCACTACCACAAAAGAAAGAAAGAAAGACTACAGAAGCTGGGCATGGTGGCACACACTTGTAATCCAGGGTAGGAGATACAGGTTGGAGGCCAGCCTCTGCCACTTAGTGAGACCCTGTTTCAAAATAATGACTATAATAGGGCTAGGGGTTAGCTTAGAAGTCGAGTGCCCCTAGGTTCAATCCTTAGTACCACAAAAAAGAAAGGAAGAAAAAAAAAAAGAAAGAAAGAAATGCTAATGCTGCAGAGATCCTCCGATCCTTCTTGTGGTTGTGCAGTCTGTGCTACTCCTTGGTTTCTGTTTATTTTCTGACATTTACTCAGAAGGTCCCGAGCTGGGGTTCTGAACCCTGAGCAGCAGGTGCTGCCCGGTTATCTCACTCTGAGGAGATAAGCAGCACCCTGATCTCCCTCTTCCTTCTTCTGTGTCCACAGTCTCTCTGGGAGCCATTCCTGGCCCCCAACCTCACAGGTCCCTGGAGCTGAGGGACCAGGCCGGTGCAGAAGCCACCGCTAACAAAGGGAGCAGCTCACCACGACGGGGAGTGGGCACCTGGAGCTGCCCGCACCTGCAGCCCACTCCCCCTGCTGCCAGACTTGCTTCTCACGGCCTGGCCCTGTTGGAGTGAGGTGGTCTGTCCCTTCCAGGCTGGTGGGAGATGGCTCTGGGAGATCATGAGTCAGGGCTGGAGGACACGGCTGGGAGCAGGGCAGAGAGAAGGCCTGGATCCCAAATTCAATGACATCTCTGGCTTCTCATCCCATTTTCTCAGATGCACGTGGGCACAACCCCCGAAGTCCCCACTTTAGGAAACAGATCCACCTTTCCTCTTCAGAAGCTTTCACAGAGTGACTGGACTGTGGAACTTTTTATAATTTGCCACTTGCATCTACTAGGGGGACCCTGTTCACCTCACCCCTGTGGCGCGTCTGAGTACTTCACAGCGTTGTTACCCTGCACCTTTCCTTGTTCCGTGCTCGACCTGGGCAGGCAGCGTTAGGATCCTCGGGTCACACATGGGGAGGTCAAAGGCCGAGTGACTTGGCAGGACGTGGCCGGCAGATCAGGAACGCACACCCAGACAGGGAGCCCGGAGCAGCCACCTTCTCTACATGTTCACAAAGAGCAGTCGCCCCGCCTTCCCCTTCCTGAATCCTGACTGTCATCCAAACACACAAAGATCCACCTAAGCGGGCAGTAATGAACTTAGCCCAGTGGGCAGCAGGGAAAATACCAGCGTGAAATGTGAAAACCAACTTAGGGCATCCGGTTAAGGGCTTTTCAACGTGTTGGTGCCTCATAAAACCTTTCCAGGCCCGCAGGAGCCGGCACAGGGACGCCTGGCATCCCAGATCAAAGGCCAGGCTAATGAAATCTGAGTGTCGTGATGAAGGGTCACTTATAACTGTCAATATTTTAAGAGCCAAGAACCGAACAATGAGCCGAAGTCTCTCTTTGAGCCAGGCATGGTGGCACATGCCTGTAATCCCTGTACTTTGGAGGCTGAGACGGGAGGATCGAAGCAGGTTCGAGGCCAGCCTCAGCAACATAGCAAGACCCCAGCTACCTTGAGACGCTGTTTCAAAACAAAAAATAAATAAAGATAAATAAAAAGGGCATGAACTATATTATGGAGGTGAGATCATAATGCACTAATAAAAGTATAAAAAGCGGGGAACTGGGGGTATAGCTCGGAGGTAGAATGCCCCTCGGTTCAATACCCAGTACTGGAAAAAAAAAAACTCTCTTTGACTCATCAAAAGCAGATGGGAAGGATCGAGAGGGCCCTTAGAGCCATCTGCAGGCGGCATGGGGTCAAGTCCGAGGAACTGGCACGCCAGGGTCAAGAGTAGGGCGCAGCTGGACACAGGGAAGGGAGAGAGGCCCCCAGGACCTGCTCGGCCACACAGAGCTTTCCTTCACCTCCGGGACTCAGAGGTTTGCTCTCACACTCTGAGAGGCTGTGCATGGTCTGAGCACAGTCTGCAAAAGAAAGGTTTCCTCAAACCTTGAATTGTGAGACTAAGCCCGTAGGAGCAACATTTAGCCAAAGGAGGTCTTTAAAGGATCATAAATGCTTGTGTACAGAGATGCTACTGTTTGTCCTGGAGTCTAACTCAACGACACAGCAAATCTGGCGGACTCCATCTGAAAAGCGTTCATGGATGGACTCAGAACAACTTCCAAGGTGTCTGAACCCACCTATCATTCTACCAGTGAAGAAGCGGAGTCCCAGGGAGGCTTCAAAAGTTACCAAAAGATGCATACTCTGATGCAGCGGCGCCAAGAATGAAACTCAGGGTCTGAATCTCAAATCTGCACCATTTCCTTTATGTTTTATCATAACAGGAGAAAATCGCCTGTAATCTCACCACCCTAATATGAAACACTAATCTTTTTCCCTGTTACCTTCCAGATGTGTCCTGGGCATAGATTCCACGTGACTGTAATCACAGGGCATGCTTGCTTACAATCATGTGGGGTGTTTTTTGTTTTGTCTTGTATTTCTGGTTTTTTCCTTAATTGCATATTGTCTTAGAGTCTTCATAATTCAGTTTTTAATGAGAGTTATTCTTGCGGGCACCCACTCTCATTTTCTTAACCATTTCCCTGTGGAGGAATCTATAGGTTTCTTCCAGTTTTCCTCTAATATATAGAATTTTCTCATGAACACAGTCATACAAATAACTCTTGTAGAGGGTTTTCTCTGGAGAGCACCCTAGACTTGGCATTACCAGATAGACTATGGACTAGAGTTTTGGGGGGGGTTTGGTTTTTGTTTTGTTTTTTTGGTACTGGGTATTGAACTTAGGAACATTCTGCTTCCAAGCTACATCCCATCTCCAGCCCCTCCCCCCCTTTTTATTTTTTAATTTAGAAACAGAGTCTCGCTAAGTGGCTGAGGCTGGCCTCGAACCTGCGATCCTCCTGTCTCAGCCTCCTAATACTGGGTTTACAGATGTGCACCACCACGCCCAGCTGGACTAGGGTTCTTAAACCCAAAATGTCACCACTTCCCTCTGCCCCGGCAATGTATTGGAATGTCACCCCGATAGTGCCGGTACCCATTTTACTTGTTTACGATGGAAGGGGCTTTGGCCCAAAGCTCTCCTTCCGTCGGGCTGTGTCTGCTTCACATAAGTGGCCACTTTCCAAGACCCAGGTGGACGACAGAGTAACACATGAGGGGTGGGGTCAAGGAGCTGTGAAACAAAGCAACTGACGAATGCACGCGACCCAGCGGCCCCTTCCACCTCCTTATCTCTGGTCCTTGCTCAGCCCTTCCGCCTGCAGCTGCCCAATCTGAGCCCCCTGGAGACCACCCCGGCCGAGGCTGCCTTGGCCAAGGCCTCCAAGATCCAGCTGCTGACCTGGGGTCGACCCCCAGGGTTCTGAGTCCTCAACCCAGGGACAGAGAGAAGCTGTGCTGTGCCTCTGCTCCACGTTCAAGTTCACGGACTGACACACACTTCATAGGAAACGCCATCTCCCAGGGAGGACGGTGAAACTGGAGCCCGGGAAGGAGGCCCAAGCACCAACGGGGAAAATCCCGGCCAAGATCATTCCAATACAAAGCGCTGGACTCCAGGTCCACGCAGCTCTGCTCCAAGAGATGTTGAAATCCTTGGCTGAGCGCGGGCCGAGGTTTCTGCTTCCTGTAATTAGACAGGCATTCTAAATCTGAGTCGGAACAAAAGCCACATTGACAACAGCTCCTGTCCCTTCCCCGGTGGGAGAAACACAAACTCGGCTTCCCTAGGGCATTTTGATCCTGGAATTCCTCAGGTCCTCCGGCACTCCCGGCGCAGGCGCAGACCACAAAGCCTCAGCGGCACCATCCGCAACGCCAGGCTGAAACATTCTCATTCATAAAAGAAATGTTGGAGAACCAGGAAAGACCGCGTTATGTGACAAGCCAGCCCCATAGCTGTTGCTCCGCTGGGAACAGGAGTGTGACAACAAGCCACAGAGACTCTTCCATCTACCCCAGAGGTTCAGGGCTGCGGCCCCAATGTCACCTGTCAGGGCTTGAATCCTGAAACTGCCTCTGACGAGTTCTGGGATGCTGCAGGTTCATTAAACCCCCAAAACCTCAGTTTCCCCATCTGCAAAAGAAGAATAGCCACTGCGTCTACTTCCTAGCCATAGGGGCTACGAGCATGAACCCAGGAGTTTGCACCTGAGTCCTCCGCCCACTACCTGTGTAATCTTAGGTTCCTTTCCACTCTCTGAGCTTCAGTGTTCTTATCTGTAAATGGAATGCCATGATAGTTACCTGCTCCCAGGACTGTTACGAGGCAGTATTTATAATAAAGGGCTTTAGTAAAGGTAGATGAGCCTCTGTCGATTTAAATAAAGAGTGACACAGGATGTCCGGCCTTGGGGACAGAAAGCTGAGAGATGCCACTCCCAGCACAGCACTGTGATCTCCAAAAAATTCTAGCACCCTGCAGCGCTGCAGGTAGGGTGACCAGCGACAGCCCTCAGGGGCAGCGAAGGGCCAGCAGGTGGGCTGGGGCCGTCTGGTGAGGAAGAGAAGGGTGTGGAGAGAGACTGGATAAAGACATTATTGAGAAGAGCAGGCCAGAGATGCCACAAGAAAGGGCCGCAACTGTGAGTCATTCACCCAGCGGAACCATCCTCTGCCTAAAACTGAGCACGACCCACGGCACGCAACAAATGTGCCGTTTACACGGCAGGCAGGCGGAGACCCTCTGGGGTCAGACGTAACACCCGCCAGGGACCCCCACCCCCACCCCTGGACCGCATGATGCAATCTTCCCACCATCGGGAAGGCATTAGGCACAAATACATTCATTTCCCACTTTATTCAAAATCAAGTCAAAACTGCCAAGAGGAGCAGACAGCACAAACCATCCTCGTTAGCGGAGTTCGTACTATTGCAATCGAAAGCAAAGAAACCTGATGCTCCGGGTTCCTAGAGGCCCGGCCCAACATCAGCTCAACCTCCAGCAAGCTTGGAGGATGCTGGAATGATTCAAACGTTCAAACACCCCGGGAATTCCAGGAGCCTGGGCCTGGCCACTTCTTCCCTTTCACTGTGGATATGAAGGCATGGATGCGTATGTGTGTGTGTGTGTGTGTATGTGCGCGCATGTGTGTGTGTGCACGTGAGTATTTGCACATGAATGAGCATGCATGTGTGCCTGGGTGAACATAACAGGGAGGATGAGGTGAAGACAAGCTCCCTGCCCTACTTCCTGGGGCTGTCGGGTTGCTTTAGGGAAATCGGGGAGACTTGTAGTTTTCACCGCAAAGTCGGCCAGAAATAAGTTCCAGACTATGAACAAATTATAGAAAGAGTACAATGCTATAACAAGCGACAAGGAGCCAGGGCACAACCAAAGCATGAGGACAACCCAAAGATGCTCCACAGGGGGACGAGGCCGACCCTCCCTGGCCAGACCGAGCTCAGAGAAGCTGCACCTCGGAACGGGGCAGCAGCTGGCTGGCCGGGCCAGATGAGGTGGCTGGAGAAATATGTGAGTCATGAAACTTCCTCTGTTTGTCTCGGCTTGGGTTGCCCTGGGCTACAGGACCACAGAGTCGGGGCTGGCTTGCCAAAAATAAGAGATTACAGGGCTGAGCAGAACATCAGGAAGAAAAAAACAAAATAAAAGTCACGCCGCAAGACTTCCACGTGCAAAGACTGAGTTTGACTCGGTTTTCTTTCCTATAGATTCCTTCTTAAAAGGGGAATCCAGCTATAAGGGACTTTGCAGTATCTCAAAGGCCACGGACAATAACAAGAAAGAGTAATAGTGGATCGACAAGAAGGGTCATGCTTATGTTTCTAACTGAGATCTATAGGCAAACAGAACCCAAGACCTGCTTACAATAATCCTATGAAATAATAACAATTGCTATTATTATTATTTTAAAGTACTGGGGACTGAACCCAGGAGAATTCTTCCTCCGAGCTACACCTCCAGCCCTATTTTATCTTTTATTTTGAAATAGGGTCTCCGTAAGTTGCTAAAGCTGGCCTCGAAGCTGCAGTCCTCCTGTCTCAGCCTCCCTAGTACTGGGATTACAGGCATGCACCACCACAGCCAGCTTTTTTTTTTTTTAAAGGAGTCTCACTGAATTGCAGAGGGCCTTATTAAGTTGCTGAGACTGTCTGGGAACCTGCAATCCTCCTATGTCAGCCTCCAAGTACTGGGATCACAGGTATGTGCCTCCACGCCTGGGCAATCCTATGATATTATGGATTGACGTAAAAAAAAAAAAAAAGTGATGCTCACACCTACATTTGAGGACATCATTCATGGACAGGCAATACGTAATCATTAAAAAAAAAAAAAAAAAACAAGAGCACCTAGTTCAAATACTAATGGGTGCACAGGATTCCAATCAGCATGTGAACCACCGCGCCCTTGTACAAAAGCTACTAGCCAGTCTCCCTGCTTACAGTAGGGAAGAGATCAGCTATTGGGTTGGAGCTAAGCTCAGAAACAAAAGCAGGACGCGCCTGGGCTCTGCTCTGTTTACTCCAGCGTTACACAATCTCCTCTGGCCCCTCCGAACGCAGTCCAGCAGGGAAGGGAGACTGGGTGAGGTCATGTGTTGACTGGGCTCCATCTAGAGCCAACAGAATTTGATGGGTGTTTTCCTCCTAGGAACCTGGACTGGATTCAAAAGCACAGCACACAACATAGCATGACATCCCCAGAGTCCGAACCGCCGCCACGTACCACCCTGTGCTTCCCTCCTCGGGCTGGGGGTTGACGGTTCAATGGCTCTATTTTTTGCCCCAGTTGATTAGCAAGACTCTGAATGAAAGCCAAGGTTCTGGACAATGCGGTTGAGGTCTGATAAGGGAGCTGTTGTTCAGGGATCCTGTAATTACTCTTTACAACCGTGGGGACAGTTGAGAGTCCAGGTAACACACAAAACACCAGCCAGCGCCACCCTGCCATATGTAAATGCAACACTCGCTTCCAGTATGCTGCGTTCCTACTCGGGAAGGACCAGGATGAGAGATGATAACCCGGATGCAAAGCACACTCCTAGGGAGCTATTCTTTATAGAAAAGAACATAGGTGCAAAAGGATTCAGATGCCCAAAACCTGGAACACCAGAAAGAACGAGAAAAATAAACTCTTCCACTGTTCATCCAATCATCCCAAGAAAATATCAAGGTCTCTAGTATGTTCACATATGTCTATCTAAATACTTCTTCCAACCCACACACGTTTTTTTTTTTTTTTTTTTTTTTTAACAAAACAGCATTATAGCCAGTCAGGTGTTGCATGCCTGTAATCTCAGTAACTGGGAGGCTGAGATAGGAGGATCCCAGGGTCAAGGACAGCCTCAGCAACTTCATGAGACTCTCAGCAAGCTAGTGAGATCCTGTTTCAAAGTGAATATAAATAAATAGCAAAAATAAATAAATAGGACTGGGGTTGTATCTTGGAGGTAGAATGTCCCTAGGTTCAATCCCCAGTACCACAAAAAGAAAATAATAATAATGATGATGATAATAATAATAACAATAATGATATACTATGTAAGTTACACTTCAGTAAATCTCTTTAAAAAGGTGGGGGCTGGGGTGTGGCTTAACCGTAGCACATGTGCTTACCATGTAGGAAGCCCCAGGTTCAAACCCTAGCACCAAAAAAAAAAGTCTGTCTTTTCTCGTCAATTGTTATAAACATGTTCATATTAATAAATATTTTTCACAATAGTTTTGTGCGCGTTTGTATGATACTGGGGATTGAGTCCAGGGGCATTCTACCTCTGAGCTACATATACACGCAGCCCTACTTTATTTTATTTTTTTTAAATAGTATCTCACTAAGTCGCCGAGGGCCTCACTACATTACTGAGGCTGGCCTCAAATCCTCCATCCCCCTGTCTCAGCCTCCCAAGTGCTGGGATTATAGGTGTGCACGACCATGCCCAGCCCCACAGTGGTTTTTAAAAATTACATACTACTTTTCCCTAGAAAGGGGATGCATAATTTACTGAACCAATCACCTCTTTGGATCATTTAGGGGTTTTTTTAATTTTTAGTCATTATAAGTAATATTACAATCAACGTCCTTAGAACTAAATGTTTGCACATAGACTGTTCTGGGTCAAGGAGTATGGCTCTATTTTGTTGATAGATTTTTAAAGTTCTCGTTGGGTACTATCTTACTTCCTCCAGAAAAGCCACGCCAATATAAATACTAATCTAATCGGTGGATGGTTCACCAGCCCCACCTCCATCCCACCCAGCCAGCCTCGGGTCTCGAACTTCTTTATATCAAACTTCTATTATTTTCCCCTAGAAATGACATTTATTCACAATCTGTCAAATTTTTCTTTAGCATTATTAAGTTAAATAAAGCAGATAAAAGTTCCCACCCACAGGTCTATTTTTTCAGCTTACTTGACTTTTAATATTTGAAAGTTTAGTAGACGAAAAC
>PVLC010031317.1:0-18858 GCA_004027655.1 Graphiurus murinus
CCACACCTGGCTCACTGTTCTCCTTAACAGCTATATCATTTTACAGCAGTGCAGGAGTTTGTTTCTCCACATCCTCACCAACACCTGCTATTCTTTGTTTTTCATAGTAGCCATCCTAATATATATTAACTAGTATCTCATTGTGGTTTTGGTTTGCATTTCACTAATCATTAGTGATGTTGAGCATCTTTTTTTTTTTTCTTTCTTTCAATACTGAGGATTGAACCCAGGGGCATTCTACCTCCAAGTTACATTCCCAGCCCTTTTTGTTTTAAAACAGGGTCTCACTAGGTTGCTAAGTCTCACTATAGTCGGCATGGTGATGCACGTTTGTAATCCCAGTACTTAGGAGGCTGGAACAGGAGGATTCCAGGTTCGGGTCCCACCTCAGCAATTTAGTGAGGCTTTCAGGAATTTAGTGGGACCTAGTTTCCAAACACAAAATAAATAGGGCCGGGGGTATAGCCCGGAGGTAGAAGGCCATGGGTTCCATCCCCAGTACCACATGCACCCCCGCATGCATGTACGTACACACACACACACACACACACACACACACACACACAAAATAGGGCTGGGGATGTAGCTCAGAAGTAGAATGCCCCTGGGTTCAATCCAGGGTACCACAAAAATAAATAAATAAATAAATAAATAAATAAATAAATAAATAAATAAATAAATAAATAAGCAAGCAAAACAATGAATAAAAAAATTGGACTGAGAGTGGAGCTCAGAGGTAGAATGCCCCTGAGTTCAATCCCTAGAACCACACACACAAAAAAAATTTCGCTATTCACTGAGGCTGTCCTCAAACCTTCAATCCTCCTTTCTCAGTCTCCAAGGTATAGATTACAAGCCTGCACCACCAGACCCAGCTGTTGAGCATCTTTTTGTGCGCTCATTGGCCACCTGTATATCTTCTTTGGAGAAATATCTATTCAAGTCTTCTACTCATTTTTTAATTGGGTTGTTATGTTTATTGTTGAGTTTTAGAAGTTCTCTATTGTGAATATTAATTAACCTATCAGATATAGGATTTACTAATATTTTCTCCCACTCCATAAGTTACCTTTTTACTCTGTTAATACTATATATATATTTTTTTTTTTTTTTTGAGGGTACTAAGGATTGAACCCAGGGGCATTTTACCTCCGAGCTACACCCCCAATCCTATTTTTTTATTTTTTATTCTTTTTTTTTTTTTTTTTGCAGTACTAGGGATTGAACCCAGAGGCATTATACCTCCAAGCTACATCCCCAGTCCTATTTTTTAGTCTTTATTTTGAAACAGGGTCTCACTAAATTGCAGAGAGCCTAAGTAGCTGAGGCTGGCCACGAACTCGGATCCTCCAGTCTCAGCCTCCCAAGTACTGGGACTATAAGAATGCGCCACCACGCCCAGCTAATACTATAACTTCTAGTTCACAATTTTTTTAAATTGTTATTAAATCCAACTTGTCAATATTTGTTGGCTATGCTACTGATAACATGTCTTAAGAAATCAGTATCAAATATAATGTAACTAAGCTTTTGCCCTGTTTTCTTAAGATTTTTATGACTGTAGCTTTTACATTTAGTTCTTTGATCCATTTTGAGTTAACTTTTCATACGGTCTTAGGTGAAAGTTCAACTTGTTTCACACGTGGGTATCCAGTTTTCCCAGCACCATTTTTTGAATGGTCTCCTCCCTTCTCAAAATCATCAACCATGCCAGGCGTGGTGGTACATGCCTGTAATCCCAGTACTTGAGAGGGTAAGACAGAAGGATGGTAGGTTTGAGGACAACCTCAGCAAGTAGGGAGACGCTCATCAATCTAGCAAGACTCTGTTTCATTCATAGATAAATAAATAATTTTTAAAGGGCTAGGGGGTGTAGCTCTGAGGTATAATGCTGCTAGGTTCAATTCTTATTACCACCAAAAAAAAAAAAAACCTCATAAACCACATATGCCACAGTTTCTTTCTAGCTTCTATTTCATCAGGATAAATGTCTGTTTTTACAACAGTATCACAGTTTGCTCATTTGTCTGTCTTTGTAATGCTGGGGTCTAGGGTCTAACCCAGAGCCTTATGTGTGCCAGGCAAGCACTCTACCTACCACTGAGCTATATAGACTCAGAGGCGTAGTTTGTTTGTGGCACTAAAACCTGAAGCAGGGACTTTCTGCCTTCTAACTACACTGCTAGGTGTGTGTGGCGGGGGGGGGGGGGGGGGGGGCTTAACAAGGGTTGAACCCAGGAGCATTCTACCTCCAAGCTACACCCCCAGCCCTTTTTTTTATCTTTTGTTTTAAAACAAGGTCTCACCAGGCTGCTAAGAGTCTAGTTGCTGAGGCTGATCTTGAACCTGCTATCCTGTTTTGGCTTCCCAAGAACTAGGATTATAGGTGTGAGCCAACACATGCAGCTCCACACACTGTTTTAATTACTGAAGCTTTGAGGTAAACTTCTAAATAAAAAAAATGTAAAGCCGGGCATGGTGGTGCACACTTGTAATCCCAGTACTTGGGAGGCTGAGACTAGAGGATCCGGGTTTGCCATCAGTCTTAGCAACTTAGTGAGACCCTGTTTCAAATAAAGAATAAAAAATAGCGTTGGGGGTGTAGCTCAGAGGTAGAATGCCCCTGGGTTCAGCCACCAGTACCGAAAGAAAAAAAAATGTAAATCCGAAGCCTGGCGTAGTGGCACATGCTTATAATCTCAGTACTTGGAAGCCTGAGACCGGAGGATCCAGGTTCTCGGCCAGTCTCAGCTACTTAGTGAGGCCCTCCGAAACTTAGTGAGAATTCTATAGGTAGAATGCCCCTAAAGTTCAATCCCCAGTACTGCAAAAAAAAAAAAAAAAAAAAGTATATCCTCCTATTTTTTCTTTTTCAAGACTGCTTTGGCTACACAAATTTTAGGGTGGTTTTTATACTATTTCTGTGAGAAAGAAAAAAGTAATTGGGTGCATTTTTTGTTTGTTTGTTTGTTTGTGGTGCTGGGGGTTGAACTTGGGCATTTTATCTCTGAGCTACAACCCCAGCTGTTTTATATTTTTATATTGAAATGGGGGTCTTGCTAAATTGCTGAGGCTGGCTTTGAACCTGTGACCCTCCTATCTCTGTCTCCCAAGTACTAGGTAGGATTATAGGTGAGCACCACCACCAAGCCCAGCTTGATTTAGTTTTTTGATAAAGACTGCACTAAATCTGTAATCACTTTGGATAATGCTATAGTGTGATTATTAAGCGTCCCCCAAAGGTCCATGTAAAGGTTTGGTTCCCAGTGAGATGTGGTTCAGAGTTGATGAGATCTTTTAAGATAGAAGGCCTAGCGGGAGCTCTTTGGGGAGTCTTTGAAGGGCGCTGTGGGCCCCAGTCCTCTCCTCTTTCTCTCTGCTCCCTGGCCATAAGGTGAGCAGTTGTGCTCTGCCATAGGCTTCCCCACTGATGTGCCACCACATGGCCAAAGCAAACAATCATGGACTGAAACTCAACACTGTGAGTCAAAACAGAAAGGTATTTCAACAAATAACTGAGTGGATTATGTCAGGTATTTGTTACAGTAATTTAAAGCTGACACAGGTAGAGGTAGTACAGACATCTGAACAATATTCAGACAATATGAAGTGCTGGCAAAGATGTAGAACAAGTTGAACCCTCGAATATTTAAAATGGAAATACATAATGGCACAATCACACTGATATGACAGTTTTTATAAAGTTAAACATACACTTACTAAATGGCTCCGTGATCTCACTTATATGTGTTTGTCCTAGAAACATAAACTCTTATGTTCATATAAAAACTTGTAATAAGATATTTATAGCAGCTCAATTCATAATCACCAAACACTGAAATTACCCAAACATCCTTCAAAGAATGACTGGATAAATAAATGGTAATATATCCAAAGAGTGGAATACTATTCAGTAATAAAAAAAAAGAATAAACTGTTGGTAGATACAACGTAAGTGAAATCTCAAAGGCATTATGCCAAGAATAAGAAGCTAAGGTCAAAAAGTTACATGTTCTGTGATTCCATTTCTATGACACTACAAGAAGAGATGAAAATATAGTATGAAGTTACTATAGTCAGTGGTTAGTAGTATGTAGAGGGTGTGACTACAAAGAGATACCATAGGAGAACTTTTTCAGGTGCTACAAATGCTCTGTGTATCCTGACAGTGGTGAAAGTTACATCTATCTATCCAGAAGTTTAATGGGTTACCAGTACTTTTTTTTTTTTAAATAGGCAGTTACTTTATGATAATTTAAAAATAAAATTTTAGCCAGGCATGGTGGCACATGTCTATAATCCCATTACTTGGGAGGCTAAAACAGGAAGACTGCAGATTCTAGGCCAGAGTCAGTAACTTAATGAGATCTTAAGCAACTTAGATCCTTTTTCAAAATAAAACAGGGCTGGGGACATAAGCTTAGAGGCAGAATGCCCCTGGGTTCAGTCCTCAGTACAAAATAAAAAGTCAATTTAAAAAAAGCTGCAAAATCAATGTCAGGTTGTCACCAAGCTTTCAAAATATGATTGACCTCTCCTCCCCCAAAAAAGATATCATTTAAAAAGAGAAAATGTGTTAATAACACCACAGTATTAAAAGCCAAAGTAAGCTCTGTGAAACAGAGCTTGATACACAACAAAGTTTGGGTAAGTCAAGGCCAGCCTCTGCAACCTTAGTGAGGATCTCAGCAACTTAGGGGGACCCTGTTTCAAAATAAAAGATAAAATAGGGCTGGGAGTGTAGCTCAGAGGTAGAATGCCCCTGGGTTCAATCCCCAGTACCAGAAAAAAAAAAAAAATGCAGGGCTATTATTGTTCCAGACTAGAGAACCCACATCTACCAAAGTGTATAGGAGATTCTCTAAAAGATATAAAATCATTGAAAGAGTTCCAAGTTCCAATTCTCTTTATTCACTTTAACCAAAACTGACCGCTCTTGATTTAGTATAATCTAAGTATGTAACAAACTGAGAAAGGTTTGAAAACATAATCACCACTGAACTCAGGGGCATTCTACTTCTGAGCTACATTTCCAGCCACCACCACCCCCCCTTTTTTTTTGCAGTACTGGGGACTGAACTCAGGGGCATTCTACCTCCAAGCTATACCCCCAGCCCTATTTTTTATTCTTTATTTTGAAAAAGGTTTCACTAAGTTGCAGAGGGCCTCACTAAGTAGCTGAGGCTGGCCACGAACCTGGATCCTCCCAGTCTCAGCCTCCCAAATGCTGGGATTACAAGCGTGCGCCACCACACTCGGCTTCCATCCCTTTTTTATTTTTTGTTTTGGAAGAGAATCTTGCCAGGTTGCTGAGAGTCTCCCTACATTGCTAAAGCTAGCTATGAACCTGTGTCCCTCTTGTCTCAGCCTCCTAAGTACTGGGATTACAGGTGTGTGCCACCATGCCTGGCTAACCACTCAACATTATTCATAGATGGTGCTCATCTCTAATGACCTCTTCACCGTCAGGCCCTTTTCATACGTTCAGTCTTTCACAGTTAAACCTCTCAACACCTTTGGCCAAATAGATCATATTCTTCCTCTGGGATGCTGACATGGTTAAAGTAAACTTTGGGGACTAATTTTCCTATCTGATGTTGGTCAAAGAACCCTTACCTATCTAATAAGTAGGGTTGATGCAGAAAATTGCCAATGTGAGAAGTAACTGGGAAACAAATAATACAATTCTTCAACTTGGAATGTGTGTTCCTGTGAATTTCTATTTGGAGTTTATATTTGAAATTACTATTTGCTGTTTAATATAGATAAAACATATCTCCAGAATGACTGCCACACAGAATCATCATTCCTTACATAACCTATATTTTAAATCAGCCCATGTCAAATTCCACCTAAATATCATGAAAATCCATCTAGCTGGATTTTTGTTGTTGGTGGTGGTGGTGGTGGTGGGATTGAACTCAGGGGCATTCTATCTCCGAGCTACACCTCCAGCCCTATTTTTTATTCTTTATTTTGAAACAGGGTCTCACTAAGTTGCAGAAGGCCTCACTAAGTAGCTGGCCCCAAACCTGCGATCCTCCAGTCTCAGCCTCCTACCTACTGGGATTACAAGCATTTGCCACCAAGCCCGGCCATCTAGCTGCTTTTGTCTATAGTAATAACAGACAAGCCAACAGAGAGCTCCCTTGTATTATTCAAATCTCTGCTTAACTTCCACCCTGAGACCCTCTCAGAACACCAAAGGCTCAAATTTAACATCCCTTCTCACACCAGCTTATATTTTCCTTAAAGCATGTATCACCACCTGACATACTATTTTGTGTGTGTACCTATATGTAAAATAGAGCTCTTCACACTAAACCATGAGCACTAGGAAAGCAACTATCTGAACTGTTGTATCACCAGTGTTTTATGGTAAATATTTTAATAAACCAATCACTATGGTTTTAAAGAATTTTTAAACATTAAGCTATAATGTGGTAAAAAGTAATACGCTCACAGTTTTTTTTATTCTTTTATTGGTGTGTTGTAATTATACATCATAATCAGGTATACAGTGATAATATACATGCACACAACACTTGGTTACAGTTTGTTTTTAATACAGCATGAAATAAAGACATTTTTAGGCATGAAACTAGCTGATTTGGTGATATAGATAGCCCAGCAATCTCTCCCTATCCCCTTTTTTGGCAGTACTGGAGACTGAACTCAAGGGCATTCTACCGCTGAGCCACACTCCCAGCCCTTTTTTTTTTTTTTTTTTGCAGTACAGGGGATTGAACCCTGGGGCATTCTATCTCCACACTACACCACCAGCCCTATTTTTTATTCTTTATTTTTAAAACAGGGTCTAAGTTGCTGAGCGTCTCACTAAGTAGCTGAGGGTGGTTGTGAACCTATAACCCTCCTTTCTCAGCCTCCCAAGTACTGGGATTACAGATGTGTGCTACCACACCCAGTATGTATCCTTTATGTCTTAAGTGCTACAACTTACACAGGATTTCTACATTCATTCTCTTATGGTCTGAGCAAGTATTGCTAGTCCATTTTAAAGATGTTAACTCAGAGAACTGTTGTGCCAAAGGCAACCTTTTCACTAGTCCATGTATATATTGGATAAGTATCTCCTTGTTCACCTCTCCACTCTAAGTACTACATTACAAAAATGTATTATTACTGTTTGTATCCTATCAGTAACAGTCAACATTCCAAAGGACTGTGTTAAATTGATCAACAATTTAAGTATAGTTACAGCTAGAGATTTCCAGTTTTACAAGGATATGACAGGTATTCACCACCTTTACCTCTACTCCCTGCCAAGTTCCCACAGGAAAGAAGGCATTAAACAAAGAAAAAAAAACACAACTGAAGACTTTTTTTAGTACTGGGGATTGAACCCAGGAACAGTCTACCTCCAAGCTACACCCTCCCACCCTGGCCCTTTTTACTTTTAATTTTGAGACAGAGTCTCACTAGGTTGCTGAAAGTCTCACTAGGTAGCTGAGAGTCTCGCTAAGTTGCTGAGGCCATCCTCAAACCTTCAATCCTCCTCTCTCAGTCTCCCAAGTACTGGGATTACTGGCCATGTGCCCCTGCACCTGGCTAAAGTGAAGAATACTTGATGTTGAATGGCAAACGGAAGAGTATTAACTAACTTATTCCCTCTCCCCAACCCTAAAATCTCAAAGCTAAACAAGCAAGGAAGAAAACTCAAAGCATAGACTCAGCCTCACAAGTACTGAGATTACACACATGTGTCCAGCTCTCATGAATTGTGTGTGTGTGTGTGTGTGTGTGTGCTTGTGTGTCTGCTAATGGAACCCAGGGGCATTCGACCTCCAAGCTACACCCTTAGTCCTATTTTATTTTTATATTTGAAACAGGGTCTCGCTACGTTGATGAGTCTCACTACTTGCTGAGGCTGTCCTCGAACCTATGTTCCTTCCATTTCAGCCTCCAAAGTACTGGGATTATAAACATGCACCACCATGCCTGACACAAGAATTTTTCTTTATTTATTTTTTTTATTTGTTTGTGGTACTTGAAATGGAACCCAGGGGCTTTCTACCTCTGAGCTATATCTCCACCCCTATTTTATTCTTTGTGTGTGTGTGTGTGTGTGTGTGTGTGTGTGTGTTACTGAGGATTGAACCCAGAGGCATTCTACCTTCAAGCCCCAGCCCAACTGTATTTCTTATTGGAAACAGGGTCTGCTAGGTTGATTCAAGTCTCACTACTTACTGACTGTCTCAAACCTATGATCTGATCCCTCCTGCCTCAACTTCCCAAGTACAGGGATTACAGGTGTGTGCCACCATGCCCAGCCCTTATTCTTGTAGTTTGAAACAGGTTCTCATGAGGTTGCTGAGACTGGCTGGGAATCTGTGATCCTCTGGTCTCAGCCTCCCAAGTACTGGAATTACTATCATGCGCTACCACATCTCATCTAGCTACAAGTTTGTTTGTTTTTGCGGTACTGGGGACTGAACCCAGGGGCATTCTACCTCTGAGTTATACCCAGTCCTACTTTTTATTCTTTCTTTTGAAACAGGGTCTCACTTTGTTGGGAAGAGCTTCACTAAGTAGCTGAGGCTAGCTGCAAACCTTTGATTCTCCTGTCTCAGCCTCCCAAGTACTGGGATTATAAGTGTGTGCCACCACACCGGCAAGAATTTTTTAAAAACAAAAACATTTATAGAGCACTTAATATACACAAGGCATAGTGCTAGCTGCTTTACATACACTAACTCTTTTTTTTTTTTTTTTTTTTGGAGCTGGGGATTGAACCCAGGGGTGTTCCACCTTTGAGCAACACGAGCTACACCTCCAGCTCTATTATATTTTTTATTTTGAAACAGGGTCTCAGTAAAGTTGCAGAGGTCCTCACTAAATTGTTGAAATTTTCCTCAAACCTAAGATCCTCCTGTATCAGCCTGCCAAGTACTGGGATTACAAGTGTGTGCCACCACACCCAACTTACATTAACTCATTTTAAATCCCACAGTCACCTTACCAAGCATATACTATTATTAATTACCCTGATTTACAGATGAACTTCCAAAGTCAAAAAAGAATCAAGGCAGCTGGGCGTGGTGGCACATGCTTGTAATCCCAGCATTTGGGAGGCTGAGACCGGAGGATACAGGTTCGTGGCCAGCCTCAGCTACCTAGTGAGGCACTCCGCAACTTAGTGAGAGACCCTGTTTCAAAATAAAGAATAAAAAAATAGGGCTGGGGGTGTAGCTCAGAGGTAGAATGCCCCTGAGTTCAATCCCCAGTACCAGAAAAAAAAAGAACCAAGGCTTGTCAAGTACAGTGGCACTCATCTGTAAATCCAGCTACTCAGGAGTTTTAGGCAAAAGGATCCCAAGTTTGAGACCAGTCTTGGCAATTTATCAAGAACCTATCTCAAGTTTTATTTAAAAAGGGCAAGACATGGTGGCACATGCCTTCAATCCCAGTACATGGGGGGCTGAGACAGGAGGATCACAGGTTCCAGGCCAGTATCAGCAACTTAGCGAGGCCCTATTTCAAAATAAAAAAATAAGACAGGTCTAGGGATATAGCCCAGATGTAGAATACCCCAGTACCACAAAAAAAAAAAAAAAAAAAACAGGGACAGGGGGTTGATTCTAGTTCAATCCCAGCACCCTGCCCCCCCCCCCAAAAAAAAGAAAGGCGAAGAAAGGGTCTGAGCATTATTTTAGGAGAAGGGGAGAAGGTACTAGGAAGTGAACCCAGTGGCATTCTACCTTGGAGCTACACCAGCCCTTTTATTTTGAAACAGGGTCTTACTAAGTTACTGACACTGGCGTCAAACCTGTAATCCTCCTGCATCAGCCTCTCAAATACTAGGATTACAAGTGTGTGCCACCATGCCCAGAGGGGTCTGAACTTCCATACTACCTCTCGTTAAGTCTAAAACTACTAACACAAAGATTAGGATAAATTCTCTATTACAGTAAGTCATCTTTGAGCATTAAAAAGGAAAACCTGGGAGATAAAAGTAAAAACTTGAATAACTATATAGGTTTTGTTGTTTTTATTTTTTGGGTTTTTTTTGGTGAGGATTGAACCTGGGAGCATTCTACCTCAGAGGTATATCCCTGGCCCTATTTTTATTTTGAAATAGGGTTTCGCTGATGAGAGTCTCACTATTTGCTGAGGCTGTCCTCGAACCTACTATCCTCCTGTCTCAGCTTCCCAGGGATTATAAATATATGCCAGCATGTCCAGTTTACATAAGATCTTTAAAACACAAGCAAAACATTAAAAAACAGATCTTAGCAGAAATTTGCTATAATTAACTGTAGAAGTGTTATATTAATAAAACAGCAAAACTCTGACACAAACTAGGTCATCACTTAATATCACTGAAGTCAGTTGACTGAAACAGAGCCAAAGTACATACTCATAGCCCAAAAACAGATTCTGCTGAATTAAGTTTTTATCAAGGACTCAGATGCATCCAAAAGGCAACTATCTTCTAGGTCCATTGAAATCCCAATTTCACAGCAAGTTAAGACATATGTACTAAGCTTACTCAAGAAATAGGAACTGGTTTGAATCTTTTAAATTTCCCATCATTTTTGTATTTTATCCAACTAAGACTATGCAGGTTCCAACACTACTTAAGAGCAGGCAGCTCTGGGCATTAACTTGATCAGAAGCTGTTACATAAGGAAAAAATATACATCAAATTGAAACTTCATTGAAGCTAGAGGAGAATAAGAAGATCTCTCTACTCTCATGCAACTTTCTCAAATCAAAGTCAGTATCTTTCTGGGAAAAGGAAAATGGAGATATTCAAAAAGAAATGTAAAACTACCATGTTTGTATAAAAACACTGGCGACCTTTTTTCTTTTTAACTGCAGCATAGATATGAAACCCACTCCAGAAATTGAAGACATGACTCCCTCCACTCGTATTACAATATCCACTGATTAATATCCACAATCTTCATTTACTAATGTACATATGCCACACGGCCAATCTGCAACTAGCACTCCCAAAGTCTTAACATTGTTCTGAAATTTAGCCACACCAATATACTGAAAGATATTCATCCAAATATAGATTATATGTTACCAACAGCTATATTTCCATCTACATTTGAATAGCTAGCTATCCTCTCTATATAAAAAGCAAGTCAATGAACCTTTAAAACTGTGAGGAGCATGACAATACTAAGCTCCCAAGAGACACAAGAAAACTGGCATTCTCTGAGCACTCACTAAGTCTTTTTCATGCACTACTAGACTGTTGGACCACTTAATCTTCGTAACCATTCTATTAAATATTAATCTTAATTCACAAATGAGAAAGCCAGAGTTCAGGAAATTTAGGCAAGTGAGCCAAAATTCAAAATTCAAAACGACCCAACGCATAAACCCCATGCTATTAAAAAAACAATACCTGGAATACTTATAAAGAAAATCAAAGAGCCAGGCATTGTGGCTCACGCTGGTAATCCCAGTACTTGGGAGACAGGAGGATTGAAGATTCGCAACCAGCCTCAGCTACTTGGTGAGGCCTTCTGCAACTTAGTGAGACCCTGTTTCAAAATATAGAATAAAAAATAGGGCTGAGGGTATAGCCCAGAGGTAGAATGCCCCTGAGTTCAATCCCCAGTATTGCATTAAAAAAAAAAAAAAAAGAACAATACTAAAATTTTGTTGGAGCCGGGCGTCGTGGCACAGGCTTATACGCTTATAATCCCAGTACCTGGGAGGCTGAGACCAGTACCTGGGTGGATCCAGGTTCGTGGCCAACCTCAGATACTTGGCGAGACCTTCTGCAACTTAGTGAGACCCTGTTTCAAAATAAAGAATAACAAATAGGGCTGGGGGTGTAGCTCAGAGGTAGAATGCCCGAGTTCAACCCCTAGTACCACCAAAAAAAAAAAAAACAAAGTTGGGGGTGCTATTTCAGAGAGCAAGAGAAAACACCTCTGCCAATAACTAAGGCAATACCTTCCTAATGCCTTAGTCTAATAACACAGTAAAAATTAGATGGGTTCTTCAGGAAAGTAGAAAGTGGTAAATCAGAAAAACTAGTTCAAGTTGGGCATGGTGGCAAAGCCTGTAATCCTAGTACTTGGGAGGCTGAGTCAGTAGAATCGCAGGTTCGAGGACAACCTCAGCAAGTAGTGAGATTCTCATCAATCTAGCAAGACCCTGTTTCAAAATAAAAATAGGGCTGGGGGTGCAGCTCAGAGGTATAATATCCCTGGGCTCAATCCCCAGTACCACTAAATATGTAAATAAATAAATATTCAAATTTTGAGTTATGTTCCAAAGACTTGACAAAGAATATAAAAAGGCCTTAAGTGAAAAAGTGGGCCCAGTCAGGCGTGGTGGCACACACTTGTAATCCCAGCATTTAGGAGGCTGAGACCAGAGGATCCGGGTTCACAGCCAGCCTCAGCTATCTAGTGAGGCACTCTGCAACTTAGTGAGACCTGTTTCAAAATAAAGAATAAAAAATACAGCTGGGGGTATAGTTCGGAGGTAGAATGCCCCAGTACCGCAAAAAAAAAAAAAAAACTGGGCCTGGTGGCACATGCCTGTAATCCCAGTACTTGAGAGGCTGAAACAGGCAGAACACAAATTGAGGCTAGAATATGGTAATTTAGGGAGACCCTATCTCAAAATAAGCCCCTGGGCCAATCTCCAATACAAAAGAAATAAAAAGGCATTTACAGGGAACTACAAGTAAATACAAGGAACATTTCTGGTTTTAGGGTTTGGGTTTTTGTTTTTGTTTTCAGAATCTGCTAAGTATGCTGTTCTAAGCACTTTACAGACAGCACTATTACATCCCCCCTTCTGTGTGTGTGAGTGCGTGGTACTGAGAACCAGGGGCAGGCTAACTTTGAGACACACACTCCAGCCCTATTTTGACACAGGGTCTAAGTTGCAGAGGGCCTATGTTGCTAAGGCTGTCCTTGAACCTGTGATCCCCCTATCTCAGTCTCACAAGAACTGGGATTACAAGCATGTACCACTATGCCTGGTTTATCATCTCCATTTTGCAAATGGGGAAAGTGGAATAGAAGCATTAAGTAATATAGTCCTGGTTGCAGTTACTAAGTTTAAAAAAATAAAAAGCCAGGAATGGTGGCGCAGGCTTGTAATCCCAGTACTTGGGAGGCTAAGAGAAGACGATCACAGGTTCAAGGCCAGCCTCAGCAATTTAGCAAGACCCTGTTTGAAAAAAAAAAAAAATAGGGCTGGGGGTGTATATCAGAGGTAGAAAGCCCCTGGGTTCAATCCCCAGTACCACAAAAATAAAAATAAAAACCCAGAAACCATGATCTTAACCCAACCCAGGTTTCCAGAAACAAGCTACTTCCTAACTAATGCTAATGTTAAACTGCATAAACTTTCAATAGCTAGAGACAGGGACATGTCTAATTGTATGAACAGTACAATCAAGTGGTACACATAGCTTTTTTATTTCAAAAACCCAAAGTCCTTAAATAAATAAATAAAAAGACGCAGCTGGGCTTGGTGGCGCACACTTGTAATCCCAGCCTCAGCTATTTAGTGAGGTCCTCCACAACTTAGTGAGACCCTGTTTCAAAATAAAGAATAAAAAATAGAGCTGGGAGCCAGGCATGGTGGCACATGCTTGTAATCCCAGCATTAAAATAAAAAATAAAGCAATCTCGGAAGTAGAATGAGGCTGGGTTCAATCCCCAGTACCAAAAAAAAAAAAGATGCGAGTTTTAGTGTATGAAAAGGTGTTCAACATCCTATGTCATTAGAGAATTACAAATTAAAGAGATACTCAGCCAGGCGTGGTGGCCCACGCTTGTAATCCCAGTATTTGAGAGACTGAGACAGGAGGATCACAGGTTCACGGCCAGCCTCAGCTACTTACTGAGGCCCTCCACAACTTAGTGAGACCCTGTTTCAAAATAAAGAATAAAAAATAGGACTGGGAGTGTAGCTCAGAGGTAGAATGCCCCTGGGTTCAATCCCTAGTAACGCAAAAAAAAAAAAAAAAAGATACCTCTACACAACTATCAGAATGACCAAAATCCAAAACACCAAATGAAAATAAGGATGACTTTGAAGCCTAGGATTTCTCATTCATTGCTAATGAGAACATAAAATGAATGATACAGCCACTTTGGGAGACAGTTTGGCAATTTCTTAGAAAAGGAAACATACTCTTATCACATGATCCAGCAACTCAGCTCCTTAGAATTTACCCAAATAAACTAAAAACTTGCATACTATAAATCCCTATATGGTTATCCCACTCTTTATCCCCTTAGACAAAGATGTGTTTCTGTGGGATAGAGAGAAGATAGAACACTTGCCCACCCACACAAAATCTAGCACACAAATGCTTATACCAGCTTTATTTATAACTGCCAAGGCTTGGAAGCTATCTTTCTGAACCTAAATGTATAAACTGTGGTATGACCAGTCAATGGAATATTATTCAGCACTAAAAAATGAGCTATCAAACCATGAAGTCACTGAAGAACCTTATCACTAAGTGAAAGAAGCCATTCAGAATTACATATTACTAAGGAAAAGAAGCCAATCAGAAAAATCTACATACTGATAAATGAATAAAGAATTCTTATCTTCATTAAAAAAAAAAAAGAAAAATCTACATACTGTATGATTTCCACTAGGACATCCTGGAAAAGGGAAAACTTTGGCCATAATAAAAAGATCAATGGATCAGCCGGGCATGGTGGCGCACACTTGTAATCCCAGCATTTGGGAGGCTGAGACCGGAGTATCTGGGTTCACGGCCAGCCTCAGCTATTTAGTGAGACCCTGTTTCAAAAATAAAGAATAAGCCGGGCGTGGTGGCGCACGCTTGTAATCCCAGCATTCAGGAGGCTGAGACCGGAGGATCCAGGTTTGCGGCCAGCCTCAGCTACCTAGTGAGGCACTCCGCAACTTAGTGAGACTCGGTTTCAAAATAAAGAACAAAAAAAAATAGGGCTGGGGGTATAGCTCGGAGGTAGAATGCCCCTGAGTTCAATCCCCAGTACCGCAAAAAAAAAAAAAAACCAAAAATAAAGAATAAAAAGGGCTGGAGTTGTAGCGTGGAGGTAAAATGCCCCTGTGTTCAATTCCCAGTACCACAAAAAGAAAAAGATCGGTGGATGCCAGAGAAAATAGAAGGGATAAAGGAGGGGAATTTGGGGGAAGTAAAACTATTTGGTATGATAGTATAATGGTGGGTATGTATCATTGTACATTTGTCCAAACCCTCAGAATATATAACACCTAATGTAAACTATAGGTTTTGGTTGTTGATTTTTTTTTTGGGGGGGGGGTGGTACTAGGGATTGAACCTAGGGGCATTCTACCTCCAAGATATATCCCCAGGCTTTTTTATGTTTTCTTTTTTTTTTTTTTTTTTTTTTTTTTTTTTTTTTTTTTTTTTGCGGTACTGGGGTTTGAACTCGGGCATTCTACCTTCGAGCTATACCCCCAGCACTATTTTTTATTCTTTATTTTGAAACAGGGTCTCACTAAGTTGCGGAGGGCCTCACTAAGTAGCTGAGGCTGGCCGTGAACCCGGATCCTCCAATCTCAGCCTCCCAAATGCTGGGATTACAAGCCTGCGCCACCACGCCCGGCTTTATGTTTTCATTTTGAAACAGGGTCTCACTAGGTTGCTGAGAGTCTCATGTTGCTGAAGCTGTCCCCAAACCTGCGATCCTCCTGTCTCAGCCTCCCCTCCCAAGTACTGGGATTACAAGTGTGTGCCTCCATGACCAACTGATGATTTTTAATGTAAGTTCATCTACTGTCACAAATATACCACTGTCGTCTGGTATACCATGTTGATAGCAAACACGAAGTTGTGAAAGTGTGGGGGCAGAGGATATTTGGGAACTCTATTTCTGCTCAATTTTGCTGTGAACCTAAAGACTGCTCTAAAAATAGATCTGCTTTTAGCCAGGCTTGGTGGTCCCCAACTATAATCCCAGTATTTGGGAGGCTGAGACAGGAGGTCTGAGGCTGACCTCAGCAACGTAGAGAGACCCCCAGCAACTTAGCAAGACCCTGTTTCAAAAATAAATAAAATGGGTTGGGGTATAACTTGGAGATAGAACAAACCTGGATTCAATTCCCAGTACCAAAAAAAAAAAAAAAAATACCTATTTTTAAAAGTCAAGAAGGGGGGGGGGGCTCATCAACTGCTGAGTGCACATATATCACCATCACTATTTATTACAATATAATGTGAGAATATAAGAGTATTAAAAAAAGAAGGAAAAGCCGGGCATAGTGGTATATGCTTATAATCCTAGTACTTGGGAAGCTGAGTCAGGAGAATCGAAGGTTCAAGGCCAGTCTTAGATGCTTAATAAGGTCCTCTATGACTTAGTGAGACCCTGTTTCAAAATGAAGAATAAAAAATAGGGCTGGGTGTGTAGCTCAGAGGTAGAAAGCTCGGGCAGCTGGGCACGGTGGTGCACACTTGTAATCCCAGTACTTGGTAGGCTGAGACAGGAGGATCACAGGTTCGTGGCCACCAGCCTGAGCTACTTAGTGAGGCTCTCTGCAATTTAGTGAGACCATGTTTCCAAATAAAAAAATGAAATTGGGCTGGGGGTATAACTTAGCGGTAGAATACCTCTGGGTTCAATCCCCTGTACCAAAAAAAAGAAATGGCTGGGCATGATGGTACAGACCTGCAATTCCAGTACTTGGGAGGTCAGCCTCAGCAACATAGAGACACTCTCAGCAACCTTGTAAGACCCTATTTCAAAACAAAAAATTGAAAGGGCTAGGGGTGTTCTCAGACGTAGAATGCCCCTGGATTCAACCCCCAGTACTACACACATACAAAACAGTCTTTATTTACCAATTAGTATATAAGAAAGCATTCATTTAATATACTCACTGGCATACAAACATCAAATCAAAAATATCTGAGCTGAGCCGGGTGTGGTGGTGCATGCCTGTAATCCCAAAACTTGGGAAGCTGAATCTGGAGGATCACAGATTCAAGGACAGTCTCAGCAAATAGTGAGATTCTCATCAACCTATTGAGACCTTGTTTCAAAAACAAAAATAAAAATATGGCTAGGGGTGTAGCTCTGAGATAGAATGCCCCTGGGTTCAATCCCCAGTACTATTTTTTTTTTTTTTTTTTTTTTTGCGGTACTGGGGATTGAACCCAGGGGCATTCTACCTCCGAGCTATACCCCCAGCCCTATTTTTTATTCTTTATTTTGAAACCGGGTCTCACTAAGTTGTGGAGGGCCTTACTAGGCAGCTGAGGCTGGCCGCTGCGAACCCGGATCCTCTGGTCTCAGCCTCCCAAATGCTGGGATTATAAGCGTGCGACACCACGCCCAGTACTATTAAAAAAAAAAAATCTGAGTGGAGTCAAACGTGGTGGTATACGCTTGTAATCCTAGCATTTGGGAGGCTGAGACTGGAGGATCCAGGTTCACGGCCAGCCTCAGCTACCTAGTGAGGCACTCTGCAACTTAGTGAGACCCTGTTTCAAAATAAAGAATAAAAAATAGGGCTGGGGGTTTAGCTTGGAGGTAGAATGCCCCTGAGTTCAATCCCTAGTACCGCAAAAAAAAAAAAAGGCTGAGACATGAAGATGTCAGGTTCAAGGCCTCAGCAATTTAGCAAGACTCTGTTTAAAAAAAAAAAAAAGTTAAAGGGCTGAGGATATAGCTCAGAGGTAGAATGCTCAATCCCCAGAATCAACATTCAATCCCTAGTATTACCAAAACACACAAAAAATTGTTTTGAGTAAATATCTTGTACACGGTATCCTGAGGAGGGAATAAAAGCAAGTACACAAGCTTCCTTCCCCCCAAAGACCTTGAAATATAAGAAAACACATGTATTTACAAAAAGTTAAAAATGAAATTTAAATATTCAAGACAGCAGAAACAGTAAGATGCCAAATTAATATTACATGTCTGTAATTACAGTACTTCGGAGGCTGAGACAGGAGGATCACAGGTTTAAGGACAGTCTCAGCAACTTAATGAGACCCTGTTTCAAAATAAAAAATAACCTGGACATGGTGGTGCACACTTGTAATCCTAGTACTTGGAAGGCTAAGACAGGAGGATCACAGGTTTGCAGCCAGCCTCAACTCCTTAGTGAGGCCCTCCGCAACTTAGTGAGACCCTGTTTCAAAATAAATTTTTTAAAAAATAGGTCTGGGTACGCCCCTGGGTTCAATCCCCAGTTCTGCAAAAAAAAGAATAAGCCAAGTGTAGTGGTGCACACTTGTAATCCCAATACTTGGGAGGCCAAGATTGCAGTTTGGAGGACAACCTCAACAAGGTAGCGAGATTCTTAGCAACCTAGGGAGACTCTGTTTCAAACTAAAAAATAAAATAGGGATGAGGGTTTGGCTCAGAGGTAGAACTCCCCTGGGTTTAACTCCCAGTACCACCAATAAATTAATTAATTAATTAAATAATTAAATAAAAATAAAGAATTAAAAATAGGGCTGGGGATGTAGCTCGGAGGTAGAATGCCTCTGGGTTCAACCCCCAGTACCACAAAAAAAAAGAAATAAAAATAAAAATAGGTAGAACACCTTAGGGTTCAATCCCTATTCCCGAGGGGAAAAAAGCACATTAACAGGACAATACAAGCTGTTTCAAAATAAAGAATAAAAAATAGGGCTAGGGGTATAGCTCGGAGGTAGAATGCCCCTGAGTTCAATCCCCAATATTGCAAAAAAGTAATTAAAAAAAAAAAAAGAATAGCCGGGCGTGGTGGCGCACGCTTGTAATCCCAGCATTCGGGAGGCTGAGACCAGAGGATCCGGGTTCGAGGACAGCCTCAGCTACCTAGTGAGGCACTCCGCAACTTAGTGAGACTCGGTTTCAAAATAAAGAATAAAAAATAGGGCTGGGGGTA
>PVLC010031318.1:0-18873 GCA_004027655.1 Graphiurus murinus
GCCATGATGTTTGTGCCTTGGCGTTAGCTGACTCTGGACTAACCTCTGACACCATGAGCCAAATGACCCTTTCCTCCTCCGAGTTGTTCTCATGAGGCGTGTTCATCACAGGGTGGAAAAGCTGACTAAAACACCGGGTGAGCGTAGTGTCGTAATCGGCGGTGCCTGAGTGAACACACTAGGCGAAGGACCAGGGATGAAGCTGTGCCTAGTGACCATCTGGGGAGAGAGGAGTGAGTGCCCCGGGAAAGCTGGGGCACAGTAGGAAAGTAGGAAGAATGGCCACTGGAGAGCCAAGGTAAGCGATGACCCTGTCGGGAGTGAGTAGACGAATAAATGACTTGCCCATAGCTGCCCTTCGAGAAAGTGGCAGGCGTTGGAGGCTGGCCTCCCGAGCAGGTCATAGGTAAAGGCCCCATTTTAGTTGGTCTTCCCGTCACCCTCACAGCACGTGGCACAGAGCAGGCCCTCAGCAGCTAGCCATCCTTAGCTCTGGACAGCTTTTTGTCTTGAGTTGTCTACCTCTGATTGGAGTCAAAAGTACTATGGCTGCGGAGAAGTTACCAACAAGACAAAGAGCAGAAAAGACCGGGGCTTGAGGACGATGTGTCTATAGAGGGAAGCATGACAATATGGTGTGACTTGAGGCTGGGACTCTTACTTAGATATATGCTTACTGCAATCTTATCCCCCTACTCTGAAACAGCTCTAGGACAGCTGTGTTGCCTTGGACAAATCACTTCACCTCTCTGAGTCTCAGATTTGTCACCTATAGAATGTGAACCACACAGCAAGGCATGGTGGTGCACGCCTGTAACTGCACTACTTGGGAGCTTGAGACAAGATTGAGGCCAGTATCAGCAACTTAGTGAAACTGTCTCAAAATTTAAAAGGGCTGGGGGTGCAACTCAGTCATATAACATTCCTGGGTTCATTCCCCTGTACAGCAACAAAAAAAATAAATAAATAAAATGTGAACCATGCTGCTTCCCACGTGGTGATGCTGAGTGTGATGCAGCCTTGGCTGGAGGAGCAGGCAGTGCCCTGCTGTTCCCAGGAGTACAGACTGCATGTCCCTTTCCACCACGTCTGCACTCCATACTCTAAATGGAACCTTTCAAATGCACCCTCGAATTCAATTTCCACTCTCCATCAGATCCACAGAACAATGAGAAGCCCTTATTTGGAAAATGTGTGACCCGTTTGCAACATACTAAAATGGTTTATTATGTTGCAGCAAAGTCGCCGAGCAAGGCAGCAGTGGCAGAGGGACCAGGCCGACTCCCATCTTGATCTCTGGTGGCCAGAGGCGTGTGATCAGGTGAGAGGGTGAACATGAAGCATGACCGCACATGAGGGAGTTTATATCGACCCTGTTCTCTTGCTTGCGGGAGACACAGGAGGACACACAGTGGCCTTCGTGGTCCTGGTGCGCACGCAGGCATGCCAGGCCACAGGGCCCTGAGGGACAGTCGCTGGCCGTGTTGTGGCCAAGTAGAGTGTCTAAATCGTCTGCAGAGCCATGGGGCTGGGATCTGAGGAACTTGTGGCCCATCTGTCAAGATCTCTTGCTGAAAACAGCCTGGTTGTTTGGGCATCATCGAAATTGCGCCTGGGAGGCTCAGTCATAAAACAGCAGCGGGCTCTGCCAAGGGGGGGCTAGAGAGGCGATCAACGGCAGGTAAGCCGGAAGCAAGATGCAGAAGCACGCGCTCAGTCACACCGTTTGCACACTCACATAAGCTCGCTCTGAGGCATACACGGGTACATTTACCCCCTCATGTTCACACGGGTGCTCTCACACCCAGAAGCACACGCCTTTACCCCACTACTCACACGTCATACACATTTATTGCACTCACAAAAATGTGTTCACCCATGCACACACCCTGAAACCACCTGCCCATTCACCGGTTCACAATCATCTGCAGGCATTACCCACCTCACAATACACAAGTCATTGTGTAACGCACGCATAGCTAGACACTCTGACCTGCTCCAACAAACAGTCGAGCATGCATTTCACATATGTATACACACACATGCACACTGGACGTCCTATGTTTGATGGCAAGCCCTCTTCTGTGCATATCCCAGCTTTCATTTCTTCGCTGACTTATGTTTTCACTAGAAATCTCGGTTCGAAATGGGTCCCTGCTGAGCATGCTATCTGAGGGTTCCCAACCATATGCTCGCTACAAAAATTCTGCCTATGTGTCAGATTCTGGCATGAATTAAACGCAGCTCACACACGTGTAGACATTGCAAACAGGAGCCAGGATGTAGTTCTCACTGCAGGATGGATGGGAACCTTTGAGAGGGCCCTGGAACCTGGCCAGGAAGGGCATTCGGCTTGGGCAAAGCTTCCGGCAGCTCTCTTGAGGCTGGTCTCTGTGGTCTACCCAGCCCCAGGGCCCAGCAGAGCTGGAGTTCCTTCTTCTGCATGCAAGAAGGGCACCGCTGGAGCCCCTGGGAGCCAAACCCAGCATCTGGGAAAGGCCCCAGAGCAAAGGTTCCTCCGGGGTGGAGAACAGACGGTTAGAAAGGACCACAGGGCTGCTCAAAGGAGGTCAAGGTTTTGTCTTGCACAGTTTTTGCCAGGCATCAGGCAGAGCTGTGCTGCTAGAATAAAACAGCCGCAAGGAAACACCAAAGCTCTGCAGAGAAGAGAGATGGTGCAGGCAGGTGAAATGTGCAGAGGCAAGCGCAGTAGGCTGCAGAGTGAATCTAACCACTGGAGACAAGCTCGGAGCCAGGCTCTGCCACCTGCTGGCCCTGTGACCTTGGGCAAGTGACTGAACCTCTTTGAACCTTAGTTTCCTCCTCTGTAAAAGGTATAATAAGGGTACTCACATGATAGGGTTGTTGTGGGGATTAATGAGTTATTAATAATAATCAATAACTCATTCTGTTCTTCCTGTGTGCATTGAGAACGGAGCCCGGCACACAGCAAGTGCATATATTACTTTTCTACTACTGTAGTAACAAATTATCACAAATTTGTGGCTTCGAATGATGGAAATTGATTTTCTCACAGTTGTGGAGGTCAGAAGGATGCAATGAGTTTTAAGGGCCTGAAAGCAAGGTGTCCATGGGGCTGGTTCCTTCTGGAGGCTCCTCATCCGGCTCCTAAAGGCTTCCTGGGTCCCTTGCTTCCTGGCCACGTCACTCCAGTCTCTGTGTCTGTGGTCCTCTCACATGTTCCTCTCCGCTGGAATCCGCCTGCTTCCCTTTCATAAGGACCTTATTGTTCAGTTGGGCCCACCTCGGTAACCGCACCATCTCAAGATCCTTAATCACACCTACAAAGCCTCTTTTATTATACATGGTAGCATAGTCACAGGGCATGGGCCTCTGTGGGGAGAGGAACATTATTCAGCCAACCACAGCGTTCCCTAAATGTTAGCAATGTTATTGCAAAGTCCTCACAGTTACCTCGCTCAAAGTCACACAAATGCTGAGTACCCGACTATGTGCTGAGATCTCCCTGACTGCCACGTCCTTTTCTTTTGCTCTAAACCAGAGGGCTTCCAACCTGGGCAGCAGTGTGAGCGTCACATCAAGGGCTTGTCAGAGCAGAGTTGCTGATGAGGGTTCTGGGACATCACATGCAAGGTCTTTTGAGGAAAGGTGGGTTCCGTTCAGCCTGTTAACTGAATGCCTGTTAGAACTCAGGTCTCTGCCGCTCTTAGAGGTGCCTGGTGCCATACCGAGAGGCTGGGTGCTGGAATCTGGCCGTCCTGGGCTCTAGCCCTGTGACTCCCTCACTCACAGCATAACCTGGGCCACGCCACTCGGCCATCAGAGCCCAGGTTTCCTCCTCTGTGGGATGCAGAGCTCAATGCCACCTCCAGGGCTATTTTACAGATTAGAAAAATATGTAAAATCACACAACTTACCCAGCCTCTGGCACACAGTATGTTAGATCCCCTCCCCTGGAAGAAAGAGATGGCAGGAAGGCAGGGCATACAAAACAGACAGGAGAAGGACAGACTGCAAGGGCAGAAGAACGGATACAAACAGTAAAAGAGGGCACCCAGCAGGAGGGCAAGGGTGGTCAGAAGTAGAGGAAAAGGAATCTGCATGGGAAGGATTCCGGCAACCTTTGGCGGCACCTCCAAAATCCTGGGTCGTGCACACGTTCACAGGACCAGATTGAACCCAAATGCTTTCGTCCTCTCTGTCTCTCAAAAACAAACTATATATATATATATATATTACTGGCTGGGCATGGTAGTACACACCTGTAATCTCAGTACTTGTGAGGCTGAGACAGGAAGATCACAGATTCGACCAGCCTCAACAACTTAGCGAGACTCTCAGCAACCTAGAAAGACCTTGTTTCAAAATGAAAAGTGAAGAAAGGGCTGGGGTGTAGCTTGGAGCATAATGCCCCTGAGTCCAATCCCCAGTAGGCCCCCCCCCCCACACACACACAAAAGCATCACTGGTCCTGTCTTCAATTTGAATGGGAGGAAAGATGGGTATCTATTATTTAACAAGACTGCAAGCCTATGTGCCAGGCTCTGCACTGCACACTTTACGTACGCTCTCTCTTACAAGCTGCCCAACATCCTTTGAGGAAGGTCTGCTCATCCCCTTCTGTAGATGAGGAAACTGAGGCTCAGAGAGCCCTATCTCCCTTCCCTCCCTCTTTCAGATATATAAATTCACTTTCTCATTCCTGCAGTTGCTTTGGCCTCCAGTTACAGGACCCTGGCGATGAAGCTTCTCGGCCTCCTTCCTCTGAGTCGGTCTCTCCTCTGCTGCATTTTCCGTGGGATTGGGGTGGGTGGGGCTGCAGGAAAGCTGGGTGAACATGTTTGGAGGTGGCGGAGTGGGGAGGTGTGACGAAGTCTAGAGCCATTCATCAGCCACCTTCAAGAAGCTGTCTTCCCTCGCGCTGCTTATTATCATCATTATTATTATTTTCCAGGCTGCATTGCCCACAATGGTTATTGCCTCCAACTCCAGAGGGCCACATCAGCTGCCACTGACTTTTATTCCTGCAAATAAAAATGTAAGCTCCATAGGAAGGAAACCGCGGGCTAAAGAGACAAAGCCCATAAACTAGCATTTTAAATGTGGAAAGACGGTGCCAGTAATCCTCGGGGTGCTGCCTGCCACCGGCCCTCTGCACCCATCCACAGCGTGTACAACTCTCCCCCAAAAGGACTCCTTCCAAGCTCAGAAGGGCCCCAAGAAGGTGGGTGGGAAGGGAGACAAATTGGAAAGAATTAAGATGACCTTTAAGTGGTCTGAACCACCCCCCAAATCCCCAATACACCTCTTCTGGTACCAAAAAAAAAAAGAGAGAGAGAAAGAATAAAATAAGTCGAAAGCTCTCGTGCTCTCTGGATATTATATTCTCGAGTGTTTTCTGTGTCTAATAGACATTTCCAACTACTTTTCTATGCATTGGCCTCAATGGGGAGTCCAGTGCCTTCTAGGACAGGCTGAGCTTTTCTGGCAGCCAGAGGCAGGAGGAGCAGCTGTCACCCTGAAGGGACAGAAACCTCTTCCAGACAGGGCTACAGGTTGGCAGCCATAAAATAGCTTTTTCTTCAATAGGCAAATGGCGCGGCGCCTCCTTCTCCTACCTAAGGACAATGAGGAAAAGAGAGGGCACCATCCGGACTCTGACCCACAGCAGGCTGCGGCCTGGGCCCTGGAGATGCCAAGATAGGTTAGATAAAGGCCCTGCCCTCAGGGAGCTAGAGACCAGCAGAAGGAACTTACGGGCAAGCAGAGAGTGAGACCCCGGTGCTCTGGTGGAAGGTCAGGCATGGGAAAGGCCAGAAGAGAGGGGAGGAAGAAGGGGGGAGCACTAAGTCACCTGGAGAAGTCAGGAGCCACTCTGCAGTTCCTCAAGATCTCAGGACAAGAAACAGTGCAAAGGCAGCCCTGCCTTCCTCTCTCTCCATCAACATGCTGGGTGTATTTACTGGGCCCTCACTGAGTTGTCCGGTAATGATCTCTCTATTCCCAGGCGATGTGTTCTTTAAATCAAGAATCATCTCATTGTTTTTCTCTGTACCTTCTATGCCCAATACAGACATCTGGTTCATAGTAGATACTGCACATGTGCTATGTACCAGATACCAGAGGAACCAGATGTACATAATAGATCTGGTACATACGGAGGCTCAAAAATGTGTTGGGTGGAGTATAAACCTGGGGAGGGACATCTAGGTCTGCTACTCTGCTGAGCACGTGGGTGGAGAGGAGAGCAGGGCCAGGTAACAGGGCTATGAATCATTCAGGAAAGATCTTGGGCTCCATCCTACAAAAAAATGTGCCAGAGGCCCTGGGACAGCCTTGAAATTATCCCCGGTCATCACAGATCCAAGCTCTGGGACCTCTCTGCACACCACACGTTAGCCCTGGGTTCCTAGCAGCCTGTGTTTAGGCAGCATCGTGAGCCAAGACCTGCCTCTCATTTCTCACTGCCCACACACCTCACCCTCCTCCACCCCTGGGCTCCCTATTTTGTTACACCATTGTTCAGCCCCCAAATAGATCATTTTTAATTCTCTTTCTCTTCTCTGTCCAATCCATGAACAAGATCTATGGCTTTACCTCTAAAATGCAGCCCAATGTAAGCATTTCTGTCCCTCTCTACTGCCACGTCCTCAGCCCATGCCGCTGTCTCTTCCTGCTTCCATATGGCTGTAGCCTTATACCCCATGCCCTGGCTCCATCTACACCCTCCTCCCCTTCCACTCCCTGATTCCCATCAAGACCAACGAGGTCTTATAAAAATGCAAGATTGAGGACATGGCCTCCTTACTCAGGCCCCAGTTCCTGTGCATGGCTTTCCTTCCTCTGTCCCCTCTCCCCTGACTGTCCCTGCAGCATCTCTGACTTCACCGCATCCCACCACCATTCTCCTCACTGACTTCTGCCACCCTGGCCTGCCCTCTGTTCTCCCAACAAGCCAACTCGCCCTCCCCCCAGGGCCTTTGCTCCAGCCTGTTCCTCACCTAAGATGTTTTCCTTCCATCTCTTGGCATGGTTCCCCTCACTGTGTAGGTCTCACTTCATGCCTTCTTCTTCAGAGACTTTCTAAATGAGCCTCCCTCTATGCCCCTAACCCCCGTCTCCTCCCCTCCCATTCCACAATTCATTCCTGTCACAGACTTTATCACAATGAAAGTCTCTTTGCTGGGAGTGTGTATTGCCTTGGCTAGAGTATAGCTCCATGAAGGCAGAGACCCCATGTGACTCGTTCTCTTCCATGTCCCCAACATTGCATAAGTGTTATTTTCGTTGTTGTTAGTGATGTATTTATTGTCGTATGTGTTCTCCTCCTCCTCCTCCTCCTCCTCCTCCTCCTCCTCCTCCTCTTCCTCCTCCTCCTTTTCTTCTCTTCCTCCTCTTCTTCCTCCTCCTTTTCTTCCTCTCCCCACATCCCTAGTACATACAGCACTGTCTGGCCTATAGAAAGCACTGAATAAGTATTAGCTGGACAATTAAATAAACAGACAAGTCAGATCTCCAGAGTTTAAGAGGAGTGTAGGGTTGAACATAGGGATCTCTCCGGAACACAGAATGATTCCCTGAAGACATAGGGGAGGAGAGGCTCACTGATTCTACCCAGAGCCCTCCAGCCATGAGAGGACCCAGGCCTCTTGAGCAATCTTATCCCAAGTCAGAGAGTCATGTCAATTTAGGATTTGGAAGGACCTAAGTAAGTATTAGGACCCCAGACCTCCAACCAGGACTGACACCGCCTCCAAGAGGGTCCTGAGTCATGGCCACCATCCCTGCTGGCCAGTCTCCCAGGTTGGCTGAAGGGGCAGTCCTTTCCTATAGAACAGCCTCATTCACAGCCCTAAATCTGATACTGAAGGCTGGGCTAGCCCTGAGGACACAGGATGAAATCAGCCCACCTGGGGTCCCAAGCATTGTGAGCTCCCTACCCTGAAATGATGAAGCTGACTATTCCTGCTTTCTGTGTCCTAATTATTTCCAATCTCTGCATTTCCCTCCATTTACCCCAGTATCTGGTCTCCTTGCCCCTAGTCATTACCCTGTAAATACTACTAAGCTGCCAATGCTCCTTTAAGAACACACTGGGAATGGAGACTGTGACCACAGGTGGGCTCCCTTTCTCTATTCACTAACCACCTACCAATGCAGCTCTGAGATTAATTAAATTATCAAAGAAGAGTGCTGAGAGGAGAAATAGAAAAGGGTAGCTCTTTGGGAAAGCACTACTATGTGATAGGCTAAAGAAGAAAGGGCTGAGAAGGAGCAGTTCAGGAGGTGGGTGGATGGCCAGGAGAGTACACCTCCCACAAACAGCAAGGATGGAAGACTGTCCCAAGGCTGCAGGCAGCCAAAACCATAGAGGAGACTGTGGCTTTTGTCTAATGAGTCAGCTGGTCTGAACCCTTCAGGATTTGCCATGGTGTGTTGGTACTGGAAGTTAGACCACAAGGAGCAGAGGAGACAGTGCAGGCTGGAGGCAGGAGTGGAGACATGCTTTTAAGATTTCAAGCACAGGGCTTTGTTACTGGGAAGCTGGGGTGGGCAGAGTCCGAGACAGGAACCTAGGCACTTGTGTCATTCAGCATTCTCCCTGCTGTAATCCAAACCGACTGACCACCACAACTTAGAGAAAGGAAGATTTATTTGCTCACAGTTCTGGAGATTTCAGTGGTTCAGTCCATGTTAGGCCAAGGTTACATCTATTGAGCCCAGGGCCTAGTGGCAGTGGCAGGATGAAGAGAGAGAGAGAGAGAGAGAGAGAGAGAGAGAGAGAGAGAGAGAGAGAGAATGATCTGGCAAGTAGTCTGCTCTCGCATCACAGAGGCTGGAAGCAAAAGAGAGTAAGGAGAGGAGGGACCATATATAATACCCAGGGCCACACTCCCAGGAACCCCTCCTCAGCAACCAAGCCCTACTTCCAACATGACTGCCTCATCTCCATGAGGTCTGGATGGACACTGTAAATCCAAACCCTAACAGCACTGTGGTGGACATCTGGTTTGTGTACCTTTCCTTCCAGGATCCATATGCCCACTTCTTTTGTGTTCATTTTCTTCTTCTAATCCCAGACACTTAGTTTCAGTTGGGGCCTGGATCCCAAAGAGGGCGTGAGTCTAAGCTATGCCCACCAGAGCCCTTCCCTGGGATTTCTCAGATTAAAACCAAGGAAGCAGAGCAATCTCCGCTCTATTGGTGAAATTGGAATTTGGGACCAGCAGTAGTCTATGCATCTATGCAGGAAGGTCATCTGAGAGAATACAGTTGACATCCAGTGAGACAGAGGACATGTCCTAGGATTCAAAGGCAGAGGCCTCTCCTCGGCTCTTTTTTTTTTTTCTGGAAGAAAGATTTTATTTGAGACACACAGAATAGACATGAAAGATGTATTTAGGAAGAGTTTTAAGAGAGGAGGCCAAGCCAGGCGTGGTGGCGCATGCTTGTAATACCAGTACTTGGGAGGCTGTGACAGGCAGATCGAAGGTTTGTGGCCAGTCACAGCTACTGAGTGAGACCCTCAGCAACTTAGTGATACCCTGTTTCAAAATAAAGAATAAAAATAGGTCTGGGGGTGTTGCTCAGAGGTAGAATGCTCCTGGGTTCAATTCCCAGTACCTCAAAAAAAAAAAAAAAAGAGAGAGAGAGAGAGAAGGCCATGTTAGAAGGGAGGGTTACATTCCAGAGAAAGAGTGTGTTTCTGGAATGATCTGGGAGTGGAAAATAGCCTGGGGTCTTTCACATGGTAAATTTTATCCAGTTGGGAAACTTACCCTCCTGTGTACACATTTGGAGAGGTCACTACCCCTTTTCTGCACCACAGCTTAGTGGCTCTGTGCTGTTTCTGTTGGAAACTTTCCCATGCACACCTAAGTAAAATCCATGGGCTGAGTGCTCTGCGCACAATCCAGAGTTGAAAAGTTCTTTGGCCAGTTACACCTTGTTCTTTTTATAGTTAAGAAAGTAGCATCTGTACACACCTATAACCCCAGTACTTAAGAGACTGAGACAGAAGGATAGTTCAAGACCAGCCTCAGAAACTTAGCGAGACTCTCAGCAACCTATCAAGACCCTGTTTCAAAATAAAAAACAAAATAGGGCTGGAGTATAGCTCAGAGGTAGAACAACCCAGGATTCAGTTCCCAGTATAACACACACATACACACACACACACACACACACACACACACACACACACACACACACAAAGCAATGTCTGGCCATAAAGGAGACAGTTTATGGACTGGACAGGGTTCTCCAGTACAGAGATGGAGGGAGCCCTAACCCTTCCCCCTCGCCCTGTCTATCCACCTAACTATTTACCCAATACCTGCAGTGACTGAGCGTCTGAACCCTCATCTGGCCTGAAATTTGATAACTTCAATCAATAGAGCCCTTTGTAACCTAAACTAAATTGACTTGAGTTTCTGTCACTAGCAACAAAAAGATGTCTCACATCAGGACTACAGGGTGGGCTCCCCATGAGTGTGCCCGAGATGGACTGAGTCTGAAGCTGCTTTTGTATAAAGTCAAGGTGGCCCTCGGGGGCCTCATCGCTCTTGGGTATGACTTCCCCAGTCTGGTGACCAGAGCTAACGATGAGGCAGAGACCAGAATAGGAAACCGAATGGCAGATAAAATCTCCATGATACTAGAGATGGAAAGTTTTCACTCCATGTCGATAAAAGCAGATCACAAGCGAGCACAAACATACAAGCAAAGCTTTATAAAGGGTGGAGGGGGAGCTTGCAATCCTAGAATTTGAGAGGCTGAGACCGGAGGATATGGGTTCGCGGCGACCCTCAGCTATCTAGTGAGGCCTTCCACAACTTAGTGAGACCCTGTTTCAAAATAAAGAATAAAAAATAGGGCTGGAGGTATAGTTCAGAGGTAGAATGCCCCTGAGTTCAATCCCCATTACCACAAAAAAAAAAAAAAAAGGGTGGAGGGGCTTTACCTCCAGGTGAAGGGAATGGCCCTGACTGAAGGTGGTCAGAACTAGCTGCAAAGATGGCAGCCCAGCCTTTTTTTTGAGTGTCTGCTACAGGAAGGGTCTGATATTTTCATGGTAACTCCTTTAAGAGATTCTTGTGGAAGAGACTCTTGCATCTCTGGGCATGGCCCGTAAACCTAGTGTTTACGGTTGATTTGATTATGAACAGGAGGGTAAGAAAAGGCTCATTCCACACAGAGTGGAGGAGCAGGAAGACTTCTAGCAGGTAGAGATGATGAAGTAAGGCCTGAGAGTGTATCCACCGTTTCGTCCCTTCTGGTCCCTGTCTCATCGTCACCTTGAGTCTGTCCCCGCCGTGATGACGGAGCCGACCTGGCTGCCTTATGGAGAAGGTTATTTATTTGCTTCATAAGCAGAAAGGCCTGGGGCGCATCATGGCAGGGCCGGGGAGAGCGCCTTTCTTTCCTATTTCACATTGTATTTTACCCTGGCAAGTGCAATTCTTCTTTTCTGGGAGAATGATTTTAAATCACCCTTCTTGCTGCCGACAGCCCTGCATAACCCTCCCTCCTGGGGCAGAGGTGCCGTCCCCTCTGAAAGCCTGCCTCCCGCTCCCATACTCCTGCACCCCCTAGACATACACACACACACACACACACACACACACACACACACACACACACACACCGGCTCTTCTCTTCTATGCTGGGGATTTTCTCTTTCCCCAATTCCACTTACTGATGCACTTTTATAACCAGCTCCATCTGTGGCACTGAAACCAGTCTGGAGTGGTCAGGCCCAGAGAGAGGAAGCCGGCTGGAGGAGACATGGACTTTAATTCTTGGCGCCCGCCCAGAGGGAGCCGGCTGGCACCGAGCACAGGAGCATGGCCAGAGGGTCCATGAGGAGGGGGACCTAGCAAGGGGTGGAGGTTCAGATGTGGAGGCCGGTGAGCACCATGGACCAACAGCCTCCACTAAGAGGCAGACACTGAGTGGGGAGAGGACAGCAGAGAGGTGGGGGAGGAGGAGCCACGTGCCTGAGGCCCCTGCCACCTCCTTTTGTGTTCTTGTGGCCACCATGTGTGGCCATCTCTGCACCTGGCTGCAGGGGAGAGACCTTTGGAAATTGATGCAGAGTTTGGAACTGGGAGCCCGAAAGGTCTTTGTCCACACCCCATTTAGCCACTTTCTAGCCCTGTCTCACGGGGCTCTGTGCAGCTTTTCTTAAACGGCCAGACAGATGGCAAATATCTTTGGCATTGCAGGCTATGAGACCTCTGTCACCGCTCTTCAGCTCTGGTAGTGTGGGGCCAGAGCAGCCTTAGGTGGCCTCTAGGTGTGGTTGTGTCCCTTAGAACTCTGTCTACAAGCATAGGTGGCCATGCTCATGGTATAATTAGCTGATCCTTGGGTCTTTCCAGATCAGGTGCAATTCTGGAAAGCCTAATGACAACCCAAGGAGTACAGTCCTCCTGCCTAAAATCATAAGAAAGCAGTATTTTCTGCTAGTCACTCAACACACATGGCACTGCCCATCGGTGGAGTGGGGGCTGAGTTCAAGCTTGGCTGCATCCCACAGGTGCTCTGCAGTTTGGGGGAAGTTGCCTCATTACTTCATGCCTCAGCATCATCTGTAAATGAAGATGCTAAACAGAGGGTGAGGAGGTGATCCCATTGCTCAGCTCCCATGCTAGAACAGTGCTGGTAGGTCCTATAGGTCTTATCCTTGGGGAGTCTGATGAGCTTGCCAGATGGATAATGTCAGGAGGCTTCCCTGTGATGGCAGAGGAAGGTCTCTTAATCCAGCCTTGGGAGGGCTTCCTGCAGGAGGTGGCACTGCAGCTGAGGCTCTAGCGAGAAATAGAAGCCTGTTCGAACACTCACTGAAGGCAAGAAAAAACAAGCCTCATTAAAGGACTGATAGGGAGATTCAATATTCCCAAAGATTAGAGTTTAGCTGAGCGTGGTGGCATGCACCTGTAATCCCAGCTACTCAGGAGGCTGAGGCAGGAGGATTTCACCTTCAAGGCCAGCCTGGACAACTTAGTGAGAACCTGTCTGAGAATAAAATGAAAAGAGCTGGGGATGTAGCTCAGACATAGATAGTTTTCCTAGCATTCGTCAGGCCCTGGGGTCAATCCCAGTACTATAAAAGAAGAAGGAGGAGGAGGAAGAAGAGGAGGAGCAGGCGGAAGAGAAGGAGGAGAAGGAGCAGGAAGAAGAAGAGAAGGAGGAGGAAGAGGAACAAGAAGAGAAAGAGGAAGAAAAGGGAGGAGGAGGAGATGCTGATGTTGATTAGAGTTTGTTGCAGAGTAACCAGAGAGAGACAAGGCTGGAGAAATAAGCCAGGCTGGGGGAGGATCAGGTAAGACTGCACACTGTGCAGTTAGACATGGATTTTCCCTTCATGGTGATGGGGCATGGAAAGGTGTTGATGGGCATGTGTTACCTGGAGGTGCGCTGCTGGGAGAGGATGGACCCAAGAGGATGGGAGCAGAGGCAGGCAGACAACCAGGATGCTTCTGCTCCAATTCTGGCAGAGAGAAGGGGGCTTCCCTAAGGTCAGGACCCTGAGAAGAGAGGACAGACACAGCAGGAGATGTTAAAGAGAATGAACTTCCCAGATAGGGAATTCTACTGGATACAGGGAATGGGGCAGAAGGGAGAGGCAAGGTGACCCCCAGGTGCTGGTTCAACATGTTTCTTTCTAGTTCAATGTTGTTTTGTTTTGGTTTTGGTACTGGGGATCAAACCAAGGGACATTTTACCTCTGATTTATACCTCTAACCCTTTTTTAAAAAAAAATGTTTTATTTTGAAACAGGGCCTTACTAAGTTTCTGAAGCTGGCCTTGAAACTGCGATCCTCCAGTCTCAGCCTCCCAAGTACTTGAATTACATGACTGAGCCACCATGTTTAGCTTCTTTCTAGTTCTAAAATAGCAGAGCTTCATCACAGGCTGATTCTGGACCAGAATTCAAAGTTCATTGTGCAATACAAACCTGTGGGAGGAAGGATCGTGTAAGAGGTCATCTCTTCCATCCCTCTGCCTCCGGGCCTGTCTGCATTCAACCCATCTAAGCATCAGCTGTGGGTGCAGTGACACGCCGTGAGCACCCAGGTGAGCTCTGTTGTCAATGAGCAAGCTCTGCTTTTGTGGAGGTGAAGGTCCCAAGACCTGGGAGAGATGAGAGACGAGCTTTTAGGTGGTAAGGGGACTAGACCCCTGCTTTCTTGTTTCTTCTTAAAATGAGCCAGCAGGGTGAGTCCCCTTGCTGGAGGGGGAGGAGGCTTGGCAGACAGTAGCCCCCACCGCATCATGGTTGAAGCTCCAGGCCCTCAGCCACCACAGATGCAATTCATCTACAGCCCAAGGAGAGCAGGAAAGGAACGTGCTCCTTCCTTGCTGTTTGAGGCCATTCATCAACTTTGTTATTTGTACAGCAGTGTGGAATGCTCAGCTCTCTTCACTGCCTGCCCCCCAGGACATGTGAACAAATAAGGAATCCAGGAGCCATGTCATCAAGAAAAGCATGGAGGCACACGGAGTGATTAAGAACAGAATGTCAGAGCTGGGTGCTGCGGTGCACACCTGTGCACTTGGGAGGATGAGACAGGAAGATGTCAAGTTCAAGGTCAGCCTCAGCAACTTAGCAAAACACTGTTTCAAAGTAGAATAGGGCTGAGGGTGCAGCGCAGAGTTAGTATACCCATGGGTTCAAGCCCCAGTCCCCCCAAATAAAAAATAGAATGTCAGATAGGGTGCATCAGTGCACACCTGTAATCCTAATATTTGATAGGCTGAGACAGGAGGATCACAGGTTCAAGGTCAGCCTCAAGCAACTTAGCAAGACCCTCAGCAAATTAGTGAGACCTTGTTTCAAATAAGAAATAAAAAGGACTGGAGGTATATTTAAGAGATAGAGTGCCCCTGGATCCAATCCCCAGAACCAAAAAAAAAGAATGGGATGTCAAGTTCCCCATCACCACCTCTTCGTGTAACTCCCTTCTATCCCCCAGAATTAGATCATGAGACTATCTGAGTGACAGACCAGAGCAGAAGAGTCCTTCTAAAAAAAAAAACCAGAACCTCCATACACTTTGCAGGAGTTTGCTGTGATGTTCTTGCCACGTGACCTCTGATTACACCTGATGGAGGAAACACAACAGTGGCTCAGGGAAGCCTGTGTGTTCACCAGGAAGATGGAAAGGAGAAAAAAGGCAGGGCGCACCCCTACTGGGGTGAGGCTATGTGCGGCTCAGCTCAGAGCAAAAGCAAGGGCTTTAGAACATCCAGGGATTCTGTGACTCACCTCCATGGGGAGTGTGCTGTGTAGTGAGCTTTGGTGTAATTTGGACTGGAATTTGCATCTTGACCCCCCCCCCATTACCTCTGGAATTTGCAAATCCAATTCCAGCATTATTATTGTTATTATCACTGCTCAAATTATTCTGACTTTGGCCATGAGAATCTTCACCTGGTCAGTTCCTTTTTCCACAAGCCCCCCAGGGGCACTCTATCTCTGAGCTACACCCCCAGCCCTTTTCATTTTTTATTTTAAAACAGGGTCTCACTAATTTGCTGAGGGTCTTGCTAAATTGCTGAGGCTGACCTCAAACCTGCTATCCTCCTGTCTCCGCTTCCCGAGTATTGGGATTACAAGCAGGTGCCACAGCACCGGGTATCCTCGTTTCCATTTAATGGAGAATAGTGTTTAGAGACCAACATCTGGATTTCTAGATGTGTTCATTGGCACTGAAGTGTCCTTGCTCCTAGGCCCTCTCAGCAGATAGAGCTAGGAAATAGATCTACTTATACCACCCCATGTACGTATACAGTCACGCATCACATAATGATGAGGACACACTCTGGGAAATGCAGAAGTTAGGTGACTTCATTGTTGTGTGAGCATCACAGAGTGCATTTATACAAACCTAGATGGTACTACACTACACACCTAGGTACTACACACCTAGGTGCAAACCTACTGCTCCTCGGCTAGAAACCTGCTCTATTGTACTGAATACTGTAAGCCATGGTAACACAATGAAAAGTATTCATGTATGTAAAGATATCTAAACACAGAACAAATACAGGAAAAATATAATATAAAAGATTAAGAAGTGGCATGCCTATCCAGGTCTCTCACCCCCCTGCATGGAGCTACAGGACCGGAAGCTGCTCTGGTGAGCCAGCAGGTGAGAGGTGAGGACTGTGAAGGTTCAGGACTTTACAAACACTGCACACTGGGGCTATGCTAGATTTACTTTAAACGTTCTTCATCCAATAATAAAGAAATAATTTCCTCAATAAAATATTTCCTTCAATAATAAATTATCAAAACTTTTTTTACCCTATGGACTTCTTAATTGTTTAATCTTTTGTATTCTCTTAATAACACTTAAAACATAAGCACGTTGTATGGCTGTACAAAACTACTTTCTTTATATCCATATCCTGTTAGTGTTTTTCTGTTTTTAATTTTTTAACTTTTTAAAACATTTTTTGTTAAAAACCGAGACACAAACACACAGAGGGTGTGGCTCATCAGGGTCACTGTCTTCCACCTCCATATCATCTTGCCCCACTGAAAGGTCTTCAGAAGAACAACAAGCCATCCTCTCCTGTGATAGCAATGCTCTCCCCTGGATTCCCTTGTGGAAGTTCTGCCCACGGTTCTGCTTGACCAGGCCTCACTCTTCAGAAATATAGCCAAAGTGGTTTGATTGTCTTGTAAGCCGACAATTCATAGATTTGCTCATAAGCATATAGTGCATCATGAACATCCCTCTCTTCCAATGAAAACCTTTCAGTGTTGGGGTCCGTGTCTTCAAACATTTCAAGGAGCTTTTTGAGATTTGCAAAAGCTTCTGCTAAACTCTTCCCAGGTAATTTCCTAGAGGGTCTTTTCCTCTTTCTGGAGTTTCTTTTTCTCTTGCCTCTTCTGCAGCCATGTGTCCCTGCTCTGGTTCCACTATAACTTTATAAGACCATCCTGGTATGTGCTGCCCACCATTGATTGAAACATTGCTATGTGGCATGAGACTGTGTCCTCATTTCTGTATCTATCTATTATATTGTGTTTTTATAAGACTAAAATGAGATGAGAAATATAAGGGAATGTTTTATCTTATTTTTGCAACATTTTGTTAGCTCAAAATTAAAAGTTTTCTAAAGTCTCTGAAGCATTTAGAATGGAATAGGTGTGCAATCACTAGGAAGTTCCTTTCCATCCCTCCACTTCCTGAACTTGACCCTTCTCTTTATCTGAATAATGGATAAGTGGGATAACAATATCCACCCCATACCGTTTCTATGAAACCTGTACGATTGATGAGTTTCAGGATATGAACCATTGATGAACCCACTGGATGAGTTTCAGGATATGAACCTTAAATGTGTCCTAGAGCAGCAAATTCACTCCAGGAACCATTCTGGCCAAACTCATTGGGCCAAAGCAATTAGCTGACTTTATACAAAGTTTGAAGCAGAGTCTTTTATAATATAGATGGGGACATTGTTTGGGTTCCCCTAAGAAGCAGACCCTGAGGCAGGATTCAAGTGCTAATGATCCATTTGGAAAGTACCAGAAATACCAGAAGGGGATCAGAGAAGTGGTATAGCAAGAAGAGCAACCAAAACATGTGTTGTTATGCCCTCTTCCCCAGTGAGGGACACTGCATAATCCTCTGGGGAATCTCTGGGAAATGCTTCAAAGCACACACATCTCAGGGTCAGGGTCATCCACATGCACCAGTACCTAGTAACATTGCTAGAGGATGTTACATACAAGACCCACCCCTCACGGGTTCAAAGTCTCCTATGGTTCTGGGAAACGCCCTTGGAAAAGAGCTGCAGATGCTATCAGCTAAAAGCCATCAGAATCACCCTCTACTACAGAGAGCATTCAGGGAAGGGCACAGATGAGTCTTAGCACTTTGTCCCTGCCACCCAGGACCATGCCATGCCTGGTTCAGTCTACTTGATCCACTTCCTAGCTTCTCCAGCTCTCCTGAGCAGTCTTGGGGATTGGGGGGGTCAGGGGACCATGAAATGCAAAGAGAATTATGGCATCTCCTGAGCTCTTGGCATAGGAGGAGAAATTTTGTCAAAGAAGAACTGGTTTCATCTAACCAAATATTCATTAATCTGTGACAAGGTAGCCAGGTCTACAAATTTCCTCAAAGTGATATTAAAATGTATTTATATATGGAGCTAGGTGATATTTCTATATAGATGAATATGCAAATGCCTGAGTTTCTGAGTATCATGGTTGAGAATGTGAATGAGACAGTGCGTTCAGAGCCATGAATTCATAAAATGTTTAAAAGGAGCTCACTCCAACCTTTTGGTGTGTTATGTTATTAAGGTACAGTAGAATTGCAAAGTACACTGTAAATTTAAAAGTTTAATTCATCATTTGCAGAAGTTTTCCACTGAGTTTGCTCTAAGAAAGGGTAGTAAGGAGACAGAGATGGCACCTCTACCTTCTCTTCCCCTTGAGGAGAGCAGCAGGGATGGCTGCCAGGAACCCAGTACTAGGTTGCATCTATGTGAAAGAAAGGCATCTTTTCTTAATTTGCATGTGTCATGATATCCATCATGTGCAAGCACACAGCCAAGGAGTTACCATCATTTAAAACACTGCAAGGCCAGAACACTCAAAGGTGAAAGATGTATCAGTTTGCTAAAGCTGCCATCACACGGTATCATGGACTGGGTGACTTAAACCATAGGAATTTATTTTTCTCACAAGTCTTAGATAAAAGTGTTACCAAGGGCCGGGCGTGGTGGCGCATGCTTGTAATCCCAGCATTCGGGAGGCTGAGACCGGAGGATCCGGGTTCGCGGCCAGCCTCAGCTAGTCAGTGAGGCACTCCGCAACTTAGTGAGACCCGGTTTCAAAATAAAGAATAAAAAATAGGGCTG
>PVLC010031319.1:0-18889 GCA_004027655.1 Graphiurus murinus
TGGAAAGGTTTTTGTTGTCCCTGAACCTCTTCTTTCTCTTTCTGCTTCCTGGCTGCCATGAGCTATGTTTCCTCCATCATTTTTTCCCACCTTGATGTTCTATATCACCCTAGTCCAAAGCAATGGAGCCAGCCCCAAAGCTCTGCAACCATGAGCCAAAATAAGGCTTTCCTTCTCCAAGTTGCTTGTGTCAGGTATCAGTAAAGAAAAGCTGACTAAAGCAACTGCACTATCACTTTTGTTACAAGTCAGGTGGCAGTATATGTATGTGTGTGTGTGTGTGTGTATAAATGATATATATATATGTAAACTATATGTATAAAATATATGAGTATCTCATCTCTCTCTCTATATATACATATATATATATACATATATATGTATGTGTGTGTGTAATTATAGTATCTGGACTTTCTGTTCTCATTAGTTTATTTCTCCTTGGGCTAAAACCAAATGTCATAATCAATTCTGCCTTATAACAAGTTGTGATATCTGGTGGTTCAAGTCTTTCAGCTTTATTGTTCTTCAGAATTGCTTTGGCCATACTTGGTTTAGTGAACTTGCATATATATTTTAGAATCATGTTGTCAGTTTCCAAAGAAGTGTACCTTCAGAAATTTTAATTATGATAGCTTTGAATCTACTAATTAATTATAGAGAATAAACACATCAATTTTAAAATAAGAAAATGTGAAGTAATTTAAAAATACTAAAAAAACTACTAGGCCAATAATTTTTATCAGATTTATTTATTTATTTACTTATTCATTTATGTGGTACTAGGGATTGAACTCAGGGACATTCTACCTCAGAGCTACACCCCTAGCCTTATTTTTATTCTTTATTTTGAAACAGGGTCTCACTAAGTTGCGGAGGGCCTCACGAGGTAGCTGAGGCTGCCTGGGAACCTGTGATCCTCCTATCTCAGCCTCCCAAGTACTGAGATTACAAGTGTGTAACCACCACACCCGGCCAGTTTTGTTTTTGAAAAGCAAAATGAAATCTATAGTTTTTGAATTACATATATATTTTAGATATATCCTAATAGATATAAAAGTAACTAAAATCTAGTCAGTCCTTTAGAGATTTCATGGTTTATTTCTTCATGTAAGAAATGTAGAGAAATGTATGAATGGCCTAGGATGACTTTTTGCATTCAAAAGTTTGACTCTTCTTTAATGGCCTTGAGCCCTGAGAACAGGGTGGCCATGTGCTCCATTTTACTTGGGAAAGTCCCAGTTTACATCTATTTCCGGGACATTCTGTCCAAAGTAGCATTTTTCCTGGACAAAATTTGACTGATTAGTCATGTAAAGATCCTATATAATCTTGATTGTTATTCTTATTACAAATAGCATGTCAATACATAGCCTAAGAAAATAGCTTTCTTTGGGAATAAGTTATCCTAAATTAAAATTTCTTAAGTATTTGTAAATGTTACTTTTAGAAAAATTATCTTTACATATATATGATTTTCCAAGTACATATTACCAACAAAGCTCCAAAGAAGGATTAGGGGGAAGAATACCTTGTTTCAATGCTTGGAATAAAATGCCTCTTGACTGGGAGAAGAGGGTATTTGGTGGAGAAATTGCCTGTAGTCAGGGATGAGGTGCAGTACTGTTTCTTATTTTTATTTTTTCTTGGTGCATTGTCATCATATATCTTGATGAAGTTCAAGGTGGTAGAGGCATACATGCACACAGTACTTTTTGAGCCCTCCCCCAGTTCCCACCCCTCTTCCTCTCCCTCCTCACCTTCCTGCACTCAACACAGTGATTCCGTTTGATAAATTTGTGTATGTATATTATGTTCATTGAGGTGTTCCCCTCTTCAAGTCTTCTTTTCATCTTCCATCTCCTTCAGTTAGGTCCCCTCCTTCACTCCACTAAGGTTTTTCCTCCTTTGTCTGGAGTCCCTCCTGTGTCTAAATTTCTCCCTAGCTTCCACATATGAGGGAGAACATCTGAGCTTTCATGTTTTGTGACTGACTAATCTCACTTAGCATATTTTCCAGTTCCATCCATGTCCTTGAAAATGACATAATTTTATTCCTCCATATGGCTGAGTAAAGTTCCATTGTGTTTATATCCCATAATTTTGTAATCCATTCATCTATTGATGGAAATCTTGGCTGGTTCAATAGTTTGGAAATTATGAATTGTGCAGCTATAAACATAGATATGCATATATTACTGTGGTAGTCTGGACTTACTTCGTTAGGGTAGATACCCAGGAGTGGTATAGCTGGGTCATATGGTAGGTTCATTCCCATTCTTCTGAGGATCCTCCACACTTTGGAAAAGTGGTTGCACTAATTTACAATCCCACCAAGTGTATCAGAGTTCCTACTTCTCCATATCCTCACCAGCATTTAGTATTGTGTTTTTAGTGATTGCCATTCTAATTGGAAATAGTTGAAATCTCAGGGTAGTTTTGATTCGCATTTACAGAAATGATGTTGAACATTTTTTCATATATTTATTGTCCATTTGTACTTCTTCTTTTGTAAAGTGTCTATTTAGTTCACTTTTTTTTTTTTTTGCAGTAGTGGGGATTGAACTCAGGGGCATTCTACCTCCGAGCTATACCCCCAGCCCTATTTTTTATTCTTTATTTTGAAACAGGATCTCACTAAGTTGCAGAGTGCCTCACTAGGTAGCTGAGGCTGGCCCTGAACCCGGATCCTCCGGTCTCAGACTCCCAAATTACAAGCGTGTGCCACCATGCCCGGCTACTTGTTCACTTTTTGATTGTTTTTTTTGTTTTTGTTTTTGGTTTTTTTTTTTTTTTGTGGTGAGTTTCTTGAGTTCTTTGTATATTCTAGATATTAGTCCTCTATTAGAGGAGTAGCTGGCAAAGATGTTCTCCTATTCTGTCGACTATTGAGTTTTTTTATAGTTTCCTTTGCTGCACAGAAGCTCATCAGTTTAATGCAATTCCATGTATTAATCCTTATTTTAATTTGTTGTACCCACGGGGTCTTGTTGAAGAAGTTTTTACCCATGCCTGTATGTTGGATTGTTAGTTCTATGCCCTCTTTAAGTAACTGCAAGACTTCTGATCTAATTTCCAGGTCTTTGATCCATCTTGAATTGATTCTTGTCCAAGGTGAGAAAGTAGGATTTATTTCCATTTTTTCTGCATATGGATAACCAGTTTTGCCAGTACCATTTGCTGAAGAGGCCATCTTTTTCCAGTGTATGTTTTTGGCCCCTTTGTCAAAAATCAGTTGGCTGTAAGTATGCATATTTGTTTCTGAATCTTCTATTCTGCTCCATTGGTCTATGTGTCTGCTTTTGTGCCAATGTCATGTTGTTTTTATTACTATGGCTCTGTAGTATAGTTTGAAGTTAGGTATTGTGATGCCTTTTGCATGGCTCTTATTGCTGAGAACTATTTTGTCTATTCTGGGTTTTTTGTTGTTCCAAATAAATTTAAGGACTGATTTTTCTATATCTGTGAAGAATGACAATTGGATTATAAAGGGGATTGTATTGAATCTGTAGATCACTTTTGGAAGGATGACCATGTTGATGGCATTTATTCTGCCTATCCAGTACTTTCAGTGAGCTCAAATTTTTACTCCTTCTGTGGATGCTTCTTTCTTTTGTGGTGCCATCTTCTGATTTGCCCATTTTCTCTCCCATCCATTGAAGGTCCAATAGCAGATAGGGAAGCCTATTCTCACTTATTCAAAGGCTTAGCTGCTGATCTACAGCAGTGGTTCCCTTTCCTCATAGAAATATGTCCATGCTTCCTTGCGGGCCCTGGCAGTGACAGCGGCAGCAGTAGGGCTGTAATGTCTGCCCCTGCCCAGGTTTTCATGCTCAGTTATGTTTTGAAGTTTACTCCCCTGTGCTCAGCGGCTGTCTCATGCTGCATGGCTTTGCTAAGCAGGGCAGAGAGCAAATGGATTCCAGGGGTCTTCACCATGAGGAAGACTGTGTGGCCCAGTCAAGAAGCATTTCTCTTTCTTATAGCTAGAGGTGTACCCTATACATGTTTTAGTTGAATACCAAAAGCCAAGTGTTAAAAATAAATATTTATAGAAGAATAAAGCCTAATTCTATCATTAAATAAGTCTTGAAATACAGAAGTAGAAAATTATATTATAAGTTCAAGTATTATTTGATTATTCATCTTCAAAAGATGAGAGGAATTCCCAAATGGGAATTTTTTTATGCCATAATAAAATTAAATAAATAAAAAGTAAATATAGTGTTGAAAGGTTATTCATTTAATATCATGAAAGCTGATATATCACACAGTGTTACAAAGATTATAATTATGGCATAAACTATTTTTATCTTAATATTATTTAACCATTTATAAATATTTGTATCTCATAAGTATATATTCTCTCTATAGCTATTTAGCTAGTCCTAATTTTAGCTGTCAATCTATTTATCTATTTAACTAACTGAAAATTTTTAGTAATTGTTTTTATATAAAATTAACAGTTTTCATAATTAACATTAATTATTGTAACATCTTGTACTTGTATTAGGGAACATACATGTTTCCTTCTGTTGATACTAACATATTAAGCCTATAAGAGTGTTTTCAAACCTAGTTTTATCTGAAATACATATATATATATATTAGAAATTGTTATTCTGTCATTAAGAATAAAATTCATTCTTTGTTCTCATTATTGACATTGTTATGCTATTCGTATATGATGGTAACTTGTACTACTCTGAAGATAGGCCTTCTGAAGGCCAAGGTCAAATTAGCTAGGAGCCTTTGGCTAAAACTGAACTACAGCTGAATTAATTATAGCAGCTGTCAAAGATTTATATAGAATACCTTCTAAGTGCTAGACATCTGGCTGGCTTTGTATCTATAACAATGAATAAGAATAACATAACTTTGTTTTCTTGTTTTAGAATTTTACTGGTGCAATATAATTATACATACATACATATAATATATTATAGTGAAATTCAAAATGATATACACATATACCTTGGCCTGCTTCCCTCCTGACCTCATCTCACTACTCCCCTCCTCTCTTCCCATACATACGCGTAAGGTCTTTAGTGATAGCTTCATATGTGGACATAATATTATTTGGATTGTTTCCTTCCTCATGTCTCCCCTTTTCTTTTCTGTACATTTAGGTAACTCAAATGTTACAGTCTATTTCTCCATCATATTATCTCATTCAAAATAGTTCAAATCTCTGTCCTACTTATGCAAGAATTCCAGTATTTTATCTGCCCATCTTATGTATTTTTGAATCTCTGAGATATTCCAAGATGGTTGTTGTTTGACATCTTAACTAGTTCCTGGCTCTGAGACACGGCCTCCCTTTTTGTTGGTCTCTAGCATCTTTCTACCCATTGCTGCTACTCTCCCATATATTGTCTTCACCCCAGATGCCATCCTGGACTGTTGTAACTTCCCCACGGTAACAGGAAGATCAGCTGTGATGTTTGCATGATGTCAGCAATGACTTAGAGATTTGTTAAAAAGGAGGCAGGGGTGTAAAAGTGGAGAACTCTATGATTGTTACTAGATATGGAGGTTCCTGAGTTCCCAGACCCAAGCCCTCCCCAGGTGCTCCTATGGTGCAGAGTTCCCTCTGCCCAGGCTCTAGCCTATCACATTGTATCAGGGGTCGGTTTATCTTTCCACTTCAGGAGTGCCTGGAACAATTCTCTCACATCTGGATCATAGGCCTCCTATTCCTGTAGGCCCAGCGACTGTCATAAGCTCATCCCTCTGAGTATCTACTTCCTCCCCACTGCCAATCTTCTGGTAAGACTGACAGAGAGGAAATATCTTTTTTCCTACACCCATCCACAGAAGTTTGGTCTTTCCTTGTAGCCTTTAGGGAGTTTCTGAACAAAACAGTACTCTCCCCAAAGTTAAATTTTGAATCCAGAATGACTTGTAATACAGGTCATGATACTGTATAGTTAGATTTGAGCTTCAGTAGACTCAGGACATTCTTCTTCCTAAGACAAGAAGTTATGTTTCCTTCCTATACTTTCCAGCCTCCACTAATCTGCTGATGTTACTGCTTGAACAAGCAAACACACTCATCTCCTTGGATGTAGCAAATACTTTCAGGGATGATGCAATTTAAATCCACTTACAGAAAAGAAAAACATTGGGAAAGAAAAGGTAATTTGCAGCAATAGAGCCATGCCCCAGTAAGGACGGCCTTTTCTATGATCCTGGAAGTAGATTATTATCCTTAGAGCGCGATGTACTCCACATTCTCCATACAGAATAGAACCCAGGCTTAACCTTCTCAAAATAGAAATGTTTCTCCCCAACAAAGGAGCAATGTTTCTCCAAGCTGAGTTGAAAACTTTTCCTCAAGGAAAACAAACTACTGGAAGCATGAGAATGTCAGTTTTCTTACTCAGCCGTTAGTGTCGAAACCTCCTGGCCTTCAAACTAGGCCAGAGCACTTCATTGCAATCTATTTCACTGGCACTCAGCAAAGCGCCAGTAGGTGATTGGGAAAAAATGAGATGGATGAACAGCCTAGTGAAATCAAACACTAAGCAGTAACTTTCATCCAGTATACTAAAGCTAAAATGCTGTCAGAGTATGCTCAAAGTACTCTGGGGACAAGGAATTCTCCTGAACTATGAGTGGCAGAATGATTGCCTCTTGTAGTTTATTATAAGCTCTTTATTTTTTAAGCTCTTTATTTTGTACTTTTCTTTAGTCACCATAGGGCAAAGATCATGCATTATTTAATAGTCAGTGTTTAGTAAATGACTGTCTAGATGAATGGAAACAACTATAGCCTCCCATAGATGGATCCTATTAGGAAATAAATATGGAATCATATGACAAAATGAATATACTCTACTAACCCATTAATTTTCTTCAAAACTCTATTTTAAGGAAGGGAGTTGCTTGTATCCTGATATCCAGGAATTCAACTTTTTGTTCTCCATTGAAGTAGAAGCTTAGGAGTCAGTACTAGGTCTTTGCTGTTTAGTGAATATTCTCTCTCTGTGTGTCTTCATCTTCACAAAGTTTTGCACAAACCTCCCCATGACACCAACACTTTATTCTCTGTAAGTTAATCACAGTAAAGAGCTGATATGATATGGTTACAGGTACAAGCATACCCTTATTAGTATGTAACTTACTTCAACAGAATTTGAAGTCAAAGCTTTGTTTTTGGAATCATCAATCTTGATTACTGTGTTCACAACCAGTGCCACACACACACATACACTTCACATACATCACACCACACAAACACACATGAAACATTCATTTATTTGGCAAATATTTATTAAGCGCCTTTTTAAAATTAAACACAATCTTAGATGCTTGGCATACAAAGATGAATTAGGCATAGTTCTTATCTTCAGGGATAAGGGAGAAAAATATAGACTTTTCCAAAGTACTTATTGTACTCTGTTCCATTTCCTGTTTTCTCCTCTGTATTTCTCTTGAACTATAATGTCCCCTCAGTTTGCATCCCATCCACCCACCCACACACTCTGTTCACTCTTGCACCCTGACATCCAGTCCACTGCCTGCATAGCCAATACACACTGAAATGAATGAGTAGATAAGTAAGATTATGTAAGTATAACACAGCTGTAGAAATAATTAAGACAAGGGTTGTGGGCTAAACTGGCTTTATGAATGAAATGCTTTGGTAGTGCAGAGGTAGCAGGAGACCCTGGCAAGGTGGGTATTATGAGGACTTCAAGGAACGTAAAGAATGGAGAGAGGCCTGCCTGGGTTTTGGCAATGAGGGAATGAGTATACATGAGTATACATTTTCAAACGGAAGCACATTTGGAAAGGAGTTGCAGGCCAGGTAGTGAAGAGTTCAGGAATGAGTGAGAAATGGGTAGACCTGATTGGCTTGAGTTGGGTAATGAGCTCACAAATCCATGGGGTGGAGACCGAGCCTTGCAGTTTTCTTTCATGTTCTCCATCAGACGTGTCCACTCAGAGTCAAAGAATGTGCTTATCTATGTGTGCAACAGAGTGTCTTTACCTCTGAATCAGTTTCCTGTTATTTTTCAAATTACTATAAAAACAACTGTGTAACTATGCAGGTCAGAGCTGGAATGTTGTCACCTTAGATAAGTTTCCTGATGAATCACCTCTGGTCATTTAGAATAATCCCTTCAGATATGCACAGGTCATCCAGTTTGATCCAATAGTTTTTGTTTTTGTTTTCCCCAAAGGCAGCAGCTCAAGGACTTGCTTTTTCCTTATTCTTCACTTGCACCAAAATATCTAATTCTCTCATGGGTGCTAAAGTGTTGGTCATTACATCTTAAAGAACAACACAAAAAGAGCATAGAGTACCTGGTCCCCTTGTCCTGTGTTTTCTTACGCACAGAGAAGCCTTCTGGATGCTCCAAAGCAGAATACTACCTACTGCTCAAAAATCAGACACCCCTGAAGGTCCATCTGCCCTACGTAAGTGAGCATGTAATTTAAGATAGTCTGATAAAGAACTTTAAAATAGCAAGTGAGATTTTTCTCTCTTCCACTTTCTCACTGTTACCTTCCCTTAGCCAGAAAGTTGACATTATACATGTTATCACATCCACATATATTATAAGCCTAGAATTATGTCATCTCAGGCCAAAAGTGGATGCTGAGGCTCTGATATCTTGCCTCTCTACACCTCCAGGTCCCCTTCCCAAGACCTCTGAAACTAAATATACTCTGGTTGAAAGTGGTTGCAAATAAAAGCTGGCCTTATTTTTACCCTGAGAGGGGGAGGAAGTATGATTAAGCCTGGCCAGAACTAATAAGTTGGGACTTGGTGGACACAACCCACCCAAAGACATCACACCTTCCCCAGAGTGGCCATGAACATGGCGTTGTAGGCTTGGGAAATCCTCTGTAAGAGTAGCTCTGGGAAAAGGTAAAATAGGGATTAAAGATTATGAAGGGTACTGATGTTCTGAGGAGGTTACAGAAGAATTCTATGTGTGCAGCCTTTCGTTTCATTTTAAAGGTTTCTTACATAAAATGTGTATATCTAAATAATTATGAAGCCTACATTACTTCTGGGACAAATATCAATCAGAAAAGCACAGGTAAGCTGGTTTTGTAATACAAACCCAAAAGTCATTCTTTAGATTTAAAATTTCAAGTGGAACATTATGATGTAAGTGCTGTTTCTAGGAATTGCCACGTTTATGTTCACAACACAGGCGAAGCCAAAGACCTCCCGAGAGGTTAAAGTTTCAGATGAAAGTGTCAACAGCCCTTAGCCAAGTCAAGGATCTTGTTTGCTTGAGTCGAAATATAACACTTAGGTTTCAATGAATCAGAAAGATGGTGCCTGACCTAGATTTGCAAGGTCAGAAGTTGCTGATTTTCCTTGTGTTTCATAGTAGATTTGTTTTCTGGACAGGGAATAATGGTGATGAAAAATTATCTGTTTATCAATTAGTTAAGTTTATTTTATGCTATATTTTACTGTTTTAAGAGAGAGAGTTCAGTAATATGGCTGACATAACGTTTATATGACACTGTGTATTCTAAAGTTTTATGAGATTTTAGATTTAAGAAATGAAAGCAAAAATGTGTATACATATGCCCTTGAAAAAGTGGCCCCAGGGTAAAGTATTATATGGGACAAATACATTGTATATATCAAACTAGAAATATTCGAACAGCCTTCACAATTGGGTATATGGTTGTAAATAAGGAGACATTTTTGATATACTGCATGTAGAATCTGCATCTGTCTTTATGGTCTTGCCCTTTCTGAATTTGAAGCATTCAACTTGTGAATGCTTCGAATGTGAACTTGTGTCTCACTGCTCCTTCCTTTCTGTATGACCCCATTCCAACTTGGATAAAAGAATTGTTCAAAGCCCATATGTTTCAATCCCTCAGTTTTTCCCATAGGCAAAAACCCCACACTAGCCGTGATTCTTCCTTTGGATCAACTTCTTCCTCGTTCATGGTACAGTGTTGTCCTCTGCCCCTTCTTTCCCACACATACCCCTTTCCTTTCATTTGTATCCACTTGCTCACCCCTGTCTTCTTGGAGAGTGTCTTTGTCTTTTTTCTAATTGAGAACCAAAAACCTTTTCATAGTCACACTGATAGTATGAAAATACTGGTAATCCTAGTATTAACTAAAATGAAGAATAACCTATTTTAAAGTGGCACTGAACAAAATAAAAAGCCAAGGCAAATCATCATTCTTGGGTTAGGAATACTATAATACATTGCTTAAGAAAACAGCACTTAAGAATAAAATTATGTCTTATTCTATTTTATTCTTTTTCAGGTACCAGTTTACTATAACATTACATTTCTATGATTTTGTATTTCAGATGCTCTGCATTTCAAGTTTATCAAACTTTGAGTTGATGTTTATGGGCTAACCTGGAAACGTAAAAACAAATTGTTTCCCTACATCTATAAGAAACTATGTGCAAATTCCCATCAGCTGACTTATAACGGGCTTTTAGAACACATCCCAATGTAAGTTGTAGACTTACTATGTTTCGGTCTTTGTTATTCCTCCCCCTCCCCCCACCGTTAGGGCACATGTCTGTTTGCACGTGCAGGTGTGTGGGGGCTGTATGTATATTTGTGTCTACATATACGCCTTTTCACAATTCTGAGTTCGTAACATCTATTCCTTTCTTCCTTCAATAGATATCTAAATGCCTATTATGTAAAAGGTGCAGTTCTAGGCCTGAGAGATATCCAGAGATGAGGGTCTGCCATCACAGCTTATACTCTGAAGAGACAGACAGACATAAACCTAATAACTACACAGACACATATGAAATGCACACTATGATGGACACTCTGAAGGCTGTCGCACAGCTCCTTGTGAGCTCATAACCGCGTCCTATCTTGGATGTCTCCAGGGTCAGATGAGTTCCCTGGGGTGGGGGTGAGGTGAGGGGAATGGGCTAGCTAAGATCATAGGAGCAGGCAGGAGTTAAAAGGGCAAAGGAGGAGGGGCGGGGAGGAGGAACAAGGATGGGATGTGAAACCCTCCAGGCCAGGGGACTCATGTTCAAGGCCTCCTGTGCTCAGTTAGGTACTTTCACTGATTATTTTTTTCCAGGTGTGACCACTGAGTAGCTGGGGGACTTTTAACCTAAACCTATATCGTTAGAAACTAATTATGAGCATACTAGAAAATATGAAGGCACGTATAAATTCACAAGCACTTGGACTTTTTTTTTTTTTCCAGGTCTGAAGTACTCCTTAAGCCCTGACACAATCTTGAAGATGGAATTATGAATATGGCAACTTTTCTACGGGGCTTTGAGGAAAAGGGGATAAAGCACGACAGGCCTGAGGACCACTTAAGTAAAGAGAAAAAGAAAATCCTGTTCTCCTTCTGTGAGGTGTGCAACATCCAGCTGAACTCTGCAGCCCAGGCCCAGGTCCATTACAACGGCAAATCCCACCGTAAACGAGTGAAGCAGCTGAGTGATGGGCAGCCCCCGCCCACAACCCCTGGCCCGGGGCCACTGCTGGCCAGCCCCAGCCCTAGCACCAACACCAACACCAACACCAGCGCAGGTAGGAGGGGGCCCTGGGGCCTCAGACACTTCTGGGAGAAATGGTTCTGTGACAGAAAATGAAGGGTTTAGGGCAAGGCATTTTTCAATTAAAACTACCGCCTCAATATACACTCTTCCCCTATGGGCAAAATCCAGGAGCTGTTTGTTCCCCTCAGCATTCTCATATATTCTCTCTCTATATAAACACACACACACACACACACACACACACACACACACACACACACATTGTACATTGGATCATAGACTTCCTGTATCCCCATAGTGTGCTAACATCTCCTAATGTATTTTGAAATGCATTTAAAATGGATCAGTGATGTCAGTTTTTCCCCCTCTCTGCAAAATTTGGCTTTCGTGGGTTTTTGTGATCTGCTTTCTGTTGGGTGGTGTACTACTTGATAGTATATAAAAAGCTACAGCTTTATTTATAACATCCCATGGTACAGGAAGGGAGCATTAATCTTGCACATTAGACTTGTCATTTCTTTTAGAGAATCACCCGCGGTGTGTGGGTGGTGTTCTGACAAAAGGAACGGCCATGCCCTGGGCTCACAAGGCTTACCTCTGAGCTCCGCCCTCAGCACTTTCGCTCCCTCACCCTTTCCTTGTCAGCTAGGCAGAGGGATTTTACATTCCTGCATCTGCCCTGAATTTTAAACAATCTTTTCAGTCCTTTAATTTATCCTTGGGCAGCCCTTCCTTCTCCACACTGCTGGTCACTGTTGGTCACAGTATCCATGGCAGAACTCACGGAAACTGTGAACTTTGCTGTTATCCATGGTGAAGATTCTATAGGAGGGCCTTCTAGTCAGGTTTTAAATGGACAAATCCTCCAAATCTTCCTCTGGCAAATATTTGCTCTAATCACGAGGTCTTGACAAAGTGAGATGACACTGAGGAGCCATTTGTTGGCATTTCACTCAGTCCTGATATATGGCTGTTGATTTTGTAAAGTTATATACCATGATCCACATTGGATACCAATGAAGTGTGTGTGTGTGTGTGTGTGTGTGTGTGTGTGTGTGTGTGTGCGCGCTGAAAATAATTTTTATATTTCAAGCTTAAGCCAACTACTTTTTACCTAATATATGGATTCACCTCATTAAACTATTTTCTCTGATTAGTACTTACCACATTGTGAAAGAATATAAAGGAAGTTATAGGATGTAAAATACATGCTTACAATTACTTTTCATTTTCTATTCATTTATTATTTTGATAAGTATTATAATTATTCACAGAAGTATTAATGTGCTTGTTTACATATTAAGAATATAGTTAGTGTTAGGTTAAAATCTGATTATCTAAATCAGAAAACAAATATAGCCTCAGAAAAAATTTGAATTACACCTGAGTCCAAATGTCTATAGACACTGTAGTAATTAAAAATTGTATTTCTGAAGAATACTTAATGGCAGGGATGTCTATGATTGCATGCTGGTCAAACAGCAGGAACCAAAGTGGACTTACTTTGTTGCTGTTCTGAGAGTGCATGTACCTTATCTACTTTTCCTAGTCTTGACTCAATGAGGAGCAAATCTGACATCATTTAGATTTTTTCCTCAGTCACTTTCCTCAGTTTTGATCTATCAAACTTCTGTTTCCTGCTGGGTAGCAGCTCTCTTAACACTCTCTCAGCCCATAACTTCTCACTTTTGTATATTCAGAAGGACTCTTTGATGTAGAAGATTCAGTTCTATTTATAAAACATCTATCTCATTGCCAAATTAAGATTTGGCTACATGGGCCTGGAGCTTAGAAAGGAGGACTGGGCACAGTCACTGTTATTCTGCCCTGCTGCAGCCTGCTGTTCAGCCCAGGAGATGGGAACTGTGCAGGGAGAGGAGGAGATGATGACCTTACATTTTAGTCTTGACAAGGTTTCAGTGCTCTTCTTGGCTCGTGATTGCTGTTCTGGTGGTCTCTGTGGATGACCAATGCTCCTAACCACGTGGATGAAGCCCCCTGCCCCTATAGTCCCTTAGGCATTGGGGGTTCTGGGTGATATAGCTGCATTTTCCAGCTTATCTGCAGCTGGTAGCAAAATGCCCCTCTCCAGTATATGTGCTTCTTTCCCATACTGTGAAAGTCCTAGACAGACTATGTCCTTGATTTTCATGTATACCAACTTTGGAGACTTGGGGGCACATACAGAATCCTTGTGGAAAATTTGGAACTGGTGGGCCCTGGGCAGGTAGAGGTAGAGTGGGCTATGGAGGGGCTTCTCTTCTTTGCTCAAGGTAGCCAGTTCATTGATAAAACAGGTACCTAGTTGGGGAACAAAAATGCCAGTCTCCATTTTTTTGTCCATTGCTTGACTTTAGAGAGTCCTACAGATTGGATTGTGTCCTCTGAACACACACACACACACACACACACACATTGGTGTCCTAATAGTACTTCAAAATGTGATGTTATTTGGAGAATGGGTCTTTATAGAGGCAATTCAGTTAAAATGAAGTCATTAGAGTTATACTTCATCTAAAATAACTGGTGACCTTATAAAAAGAGGAAGTTTGGACACAGATGGATACACATGGAAGATGATGTGAAGAGACACAAGGATAAGATTTCTATCTATAAGTCAAAAGGAGGCCTAAAACAGATCCTTCCCTCACAGCCCTCGGAAAGAACTGACTCAACACACCTCTTGAGTTCTGACTTCTAGCCTCCAGAACTGTGTTGTTTATGTCACCCAATTTGTGGTACATCGTTATACTAGCTTCGACATTCTCATACAAGGGAGAAATTATAGCCTATCTTTTGCCCAAAGAGGAAAGATGTGATAGCAATGATATTCTCCCCAACAACTGAATTTAAGAGATGATTGATTCTTTCCTTTGTCAGTCTCATAATGTTGAGGTTGGTATAGGTGAGAGTGGAGTCTACAGGGTAGAGAATTTGCAGGAGAACTCCACCAAACATTTGAAGAAGAATTATGCTGGCTGTGGTGGCACACACCCTAGTACTTAGGATGAGATAGAAGGATCACAGGTTCAGGGACAACCTCAACAACTTAGTGAGACTCTCAGAAAACTAGCAAGACCCTGTTTCAAAATAAAATATAAAAAGGGCTGGGGGTGTAACTTGAAGGCAGAATGCCCCTAGGTTCAATCCCCAGTACTATAAGAAAAAAAAATAAAATTAATTTTATACAATCTCTTCCAGAAAACAGAGGAGGAAGAAACACTTCCCCACTTATTTTACCAGGCCAGTTTTGCTCTGGGACCAAAAGCAGACAAAGACAATTTAAAGAGAGAGAGTGTGTAGGGGGAAATATCCACAAACTAACATCTCTCATGAATTTTGACTTAAAAATTTTCAATGTATAAAAAATATGACCAGCGGAATTTATTCTAGGAATGCCAGGCTGGTTCAGTATTTGAAAATCAATAAGTAGGATCCAAAAAAGCAACAAACTAATGGAGAAAATGCATATGCATATGAAAATGCATGTAATTGATGCAGCAACACATTAAGAATAGCAGAAATTACCTCAGTTTAATAAAGAGAATCTACAGCTGAGTGTGGTGGTACACACCTGTAATCCCTGTACTTGGGATGCTGAGACAGGAGGATTGCAGGTTTGAGGACAACATCAGCAACTTAGTGATACTTGAATCAACCTAGTGAGACTCTGTTTCCAAATAAGAAATAAAATTGGGCTGGAGGTGTAGCTCGAAGGTAGAATGCCTCTGGATTCAATCCCCAGTACCACACACACACAAAAAGATAATCTACAAAAAGCCTATAGCTAATGTATTTGATGATAAAAAATTGAATGCTTTTCCCCTAAGATCGAGAGCAAGGTAATGATATCCATTTTCACATATCTCATTCAACATTGTACTGGAAGTTCTAGACACTGTAATAAGGCAAGAAAAACTAAACAAAAGCATGCAGGTTAGAAAGGAAGAAATAAATTTTAGTCTTTGAAGATGATATTATAGTCAATATAAAAAATCCTGAAGAATCTACACAAGAACTCACAGAATTGTAAATACAACAAAGTTGCAGAATAGAGAATCAACATATAAAATCAATCACATATCTATAGTCTAAAAATGAGCTTATGGAAATGAAAATTAAAAAATAGTATGATTTGCAGTGACTCTCAAAAAAAGAAATATTCAAATATACATTTTAAAGGACACATACAGAATCTGCATACTAAAAATAACAAAACACCGAGAAAAAAAATCAAAGAGCTAAATAGATGAAGAGACATACCATGTTTATGGATTGGAACATTCAACAGAGTTAAGATGTCAAGTCTTCTCAAATTGATTTGTAAGTTTGATGTAATTCCTCTCAAAATCCCAGAAAGGTTTCTTCAGACATAGGCAAACTTACTCTAAAATTTATGTGGAAAAGCACAGATCTTTAGCCTCAAAAAACTTGACAAAGAAGAATAAAGTGGGAGGAAACTCATAATAGAGAATCCCAAAATAGAGCTACACACATATATTTATTGATTTTATTTTTTGCACTGGGTATTGAACAGAGACATTCTACCTCTGAGCTATACCTTCAGACCCCTTTTCTAATTTTGAAATAGTGTCTTGCTAAGTGGCTGAGGCTGGTTTTGAACCTGCAATCCTCCTGTCTCAGTCTCCCAGGTACCAGGATTACAGGTATGTGCCACCATGCCCAGCTCTATTTATTGATTTTTAACACAGGTGCTAAAGCAATCCAATAGTGGAAAGATAGCCTTTCATTAAAGGTGTTAGAGCAATTGACATCTGTAAGCAAATAAAGAAACATCTAAAATTCATGCCACGTGTAAGTATTACCTCAACATAGAGCATATATTTAAATGTAAGACGTAAAAATATAAAACTTATGGGAACAAAATGGAGGAAAATCTCTAGGACCAAGATCTAGGCAAGGAGTCCTGACTTCAAACCAAAAGCTTGATCCATAAAAGGAAAAACTGACAAACTGGACTCTTTCAAAATTAAAGCTGTCCATATTATGAAATACCAAACAAATAGGATGAAAATATAAGCTACAAGTGGGGGAACATATTTGGAAATCATATATCCAACAAAGGATTAATATCTAGAATATATCAAGAACTGTGAAAACTCAATAAGAAGGAAACAATACAATTAGAAAATGGGTAAAAGATAAAGAGGAAAAACAGATAACAAGTGCATGAAAAGACGTTAAACATTCTTCATCTGGAAATGGGAAAAGCACTAGAGATCCCACTGCATTAGAATGGATAACTAAAAAACCGTGACAACAACCAATTGCTGGCAGGGAGGCAAATGAAAAGAATCATTCATACATGGTTGATGGGAATCTTGATATAGGGTGGCTAGTGACCCTTACCTGCCCTCTGCTTAAGGACTGAGACCTTGGCTTCACCCTGAGTGTATGTTGTAATACTTCTCACCATCTTGATCCCATTCACTGTCTCATCTTCTGAAGATATGAATTCACAAAACTTAAAGCAATTGATATGTGAATGACTCATAATCTAACCCAGTGGCTTTCCAAATTTAGTGTGCATTAGAACCACCTGGAAGATTTGTTAAAATGCAGCTTTATGGGCTATCCCCTGAGCTGCAGATTCAGTGGGTCTAGGATGAAGCCCAAGAGTTTGCATTTCTTTTTTTAAAAAAAATAGTATTTCATTATAGTTATACTTCACAGTGAGAGTCAAAGTGATACAAATGTACATGCTACAACACTTGGTGTGTTTTCTTCCCCATCCACCATGCTCCCTGCTCCTCCCTTCTCATACAAGTTAGTGAGATTGGTAGCAATAACTTCATATATTGCTATAACATAACTTCAACTGTTTCCTTCTTTAGTCCTTTTTTCCCTCCCCACCTCCTATCTCCTTCCTCTATTCTACTAGTTTCTCTCTTTGTTTACCTAAAGTCCCTTATGTTTCCTATTTTTTTCTAGCTTCTGCATATGAGAGGAAACATATAACCCTTGACTTCTGAGACTGACTGATCTCACTTAGCATAATGTTCTTTAATTCCATGCAAATGATATAATATTGGAGAACTTAACATTTCTGACATCTTCCCAGATGATGCTATAGCTGTTGGTCCAATCTTGCCCACTGGGGAGGACTTATACGCAGTAAAGGAATTTCTCATCTTAAAAAAAATGGCTAGAGAAGAGAAGAGAAGCCTTGTGCTCCTTTCCTGAGTCATTCACTGACCAGGGAAAGAGAATCCCATCCTGAATAAATGTAGATTTCCCAAAGTGCCAGAACAAAGTCAACCCCCACCCTAATCCTTGCAGCAACAAGATACCTCTTGACAGGCACAAATGCTCCTTGAGAACACAGACAGGAGCACAACCTCACATTTGAGATAAGGAAAATAAGAACTGGAGAGACTGGAGCCTTTCCTCAGGCCTCACAACAATGCAGAGATCCAAGATCTTCCCTGCATTCTACATTACTTCTCACAACTTTTTGCAACCAATTCTTCACTAAGCAAAAATGAAAAACATTCAGGACTCTTTCCTTGTTATCTAGTGTTTGTTATTGCCAGTTGTTTACTAACTACAATGCCAATATTTTTGTTTCTTTCTCACTTTCAGTGAATTCCAAAGGAATTTCTAATTCTCTTTACTGTTGAGATTTTTAGGACTTTTAAGGAGTTAGTCTGTAAGAAGAGTAGAGAAAAGTGATCAAAAGGGAGTGAAAAGAATGTTCAGAATCTCAAGTTGGGGAAAAACTTGGCATGTCTGAAAGACAGAGATGTGGATGGAACCGAGAGAGAAACACAGGAGAGGTTTGCAGGTTTGGGAAGGTAGGCAGAAGACTTTAGAAATACTCTAGAACAATGTTTTGATTTAGCCATGATTCTGTGGGTTAGAAATTTGGGCTGGACTCAGCTAGATGGTTCTTGTCCTGGACTCTTGCAGCTGCGGCAGCTTCTGGGTCGGATGCCCACGGGCACATCTGGCAGAGAGTGCTGGCAGTAGTCTGGATCATTGTGACCAGCAGACCCTCCTGTTGCAGGAAGTCCCACCAGGCTTCATTATGCAGCAGTTACAGAGGAGTATTATAGGCAAGAGCAAAAGCTACAGCTACTGTTTTTTGTCAGAGCCAGTCACCAGCCAGCTCAAATTCAAGGGGTGGACAAATATACTGCCTCCATTTGAGAAGAGGCAACTTTCATTTGGCCTTAAAAATTTTAAATTGACCTTGGGTAGATTTTAAGTTGAGGACATTTTGGGTGTCAGGAGAAGCTGTGGGTTATAAACCTCTGGGGTATTTGCAGCAGGAAGTTGAGGTAAAGGTTTGGAAATGAGAATGCACAAGATTGAAAGATAATTTGTCAGTTGGAACATTGTATTTCCTTCCTCTCCTCCCATCTCTCCCTCCCTCCCCC